>PVIH01010000.1:0-41230 GCA_004025045.1 Sigmodon hispidus
GTGGGTCACTTATGTATACAATCATATCATCTCCAAATGGACATAGCTTCACTTCTTCTTTTCCAATTTCTATCCCATTAATCTTCTTTCATTCTCTTATTGCTTTAGCTAAAACTTTGAGAACTATATTGAACAGATATGGGGAGAGAGAACATCCTTGTCTAGTTCCTAATTTTAGTGGGATTGCTTTGAGTTTTTCTCCATTAAGTTTGATGTTGGCTGTTGGCTTCCTGTAGATCGCTTTTATTTTGTTGAGATATTGTCCCTGTATTCCTGATCTCTCCAGAGTTTTTATCATAAAGAAGTGTTGGATTTTGTCAAAGGCTTTTTCAGCATCTAAGGATATGATCATGTGGTTTTGTTCCTTTAGTTTGTATATATGATGGAAAATGCTTACGTTTTTTTCGTATGTTAAACCAACCCTGCATTTCTGGAATGAAGCCTACTTGGTCATGGTGAATGTTATTTTTTATATATTGTTGTATACGATTTGCCAAAATTTTGTTGAGAATGTTAGCATCAATATTCATGAGGGAAATTGGCCTGTAATTCTCCTTCTTTGTTGCATCTTTGAGTGGCTGGGTATTAGGGTAATTGTGGCCCCATAAAAGGAATTTGGCAATAATCCTTCAGTTTCCACTCTGTGAAATAATTTGAGGAGTAACGGTAGTAATTCTTCTTTGAATGTCTGGTAGAATTCGGCACTGAAACCATCTGGACCAGGGCTTTTATTTTTGGGCAGGTTTTTAATGACAGCTTCAATTTCCTTAAGGGTTAGAGGCCTGTTTAGGTAATTAATCTTATCTTAATTTAATTTTGGTAGATGGTACCTGTCCAGAAAGCTGTCCATTTCTTTTAGGTTTTTCATTTTTGTGGAATACAGATTTTCAAAATATGATCTGATAATTCTCTGTATTTCCTGGGGGTCTGTTGCTATGTCCCCCTTTTCATTTCTGATTTTGTTGATTTGGATACTCTCTCTCTCTGCTTTTTGATTTGTTTGGATATGGGCTTATCTATCTTGTTGACTTTATCAAAGAACCAACTCTTAGATTCATTGATTCTTTGTATTGTTCTTTTTGTTTCAATTGTATTGATTTCAGCTCTAAGTTTGATTATTTCCTACCCTCTACTCCTTCTAAGTGAGTTTGGTTCTAATTGTTCTAAGACTTTCAGCTTGGTTGTTAGTTTTCTAGTGTGGAATTTCTCTAGGTTTTTCATATAGGTATCTAGCGCTATGAATTTTCCTCTTAGGACTGCTTTCATTGTGTCCCACAAGTTTGGGTACGTTGTAGATTCATTTTCATTAAATTCTAGGAAGACTTTGATTTCTTTCTTAATTTCTTCCTTGACTCAGAGGTGGTTCAGCTGAGTGATGTTTAGTTTCCAAGAGTTGGTAGGCTCTCTTTGATTTTTGATGTTGTTGAACTCTAACTTTAGGCCCTGGTGGTCTGATATGTTACAAGTGATTATTTTAATTTTTTTGTATCTATTGATATTTGCTTTATGACCAATTATGTGGTCAATTTTAGAGAAAGTTCCATGAGGAGCTGAGAAATATGTATATTCCTTTGCATTTGGGTGGAGGCTCCTGTATTAAATCCATTTGCATCATAGCCTCTGTTAGACTCCTTATTTCACTGTTAGGTCTCTGTCTGGTTGACCTATCCAGGGTTGAAAGTGGGGTATTGCGGTCTCCCTCTATTAGGGTGTGAGAATTGATGTGGGATTTGAGCTTTAGCAGTGTTTCTTTTACATAGATAGTTGCCCTTATATTTGGGGCATAAATATTCAGGATTGAAATCTCCTCTTGACCAATTTTTCCTGTGATGAATAAATAATGACCATCTTGGTCCTTTTTAATTGCTTCTAGCTTAAAGTCTACTTTGTTAGATATTAGGAATGCAACCCCAGCTTGTTTCTTAGGACTATTTGACTGGAAAATCTTTTCCCAACCCTTTACTCTGAGTCTGTGTCTGTCTTTGTGGTTGAGATGTGTTTCTTCTAGGCAACAGAAGGTTGGTTTCTGTTGTTGTATTCATCTTGTTAGTGTGTGTCATTTTATAGGTTAATTGTGTCCATTGATATTAAGGGACATTAGTGACCACTGATTGATATTTCCTGCTATTTTTGGTGGTAACTTGTTTGTATTTCCTTTCTCTGGGGTATTCTTCTTTGGGATTGTTGGTTGTTTGTTGTCTCATGGTTGTATCTGGGCTCCTTAGGTTGGAGTTTTCCCTCTGATACTTTCTGTAGTGCTGGACTGGTAGATAGGTATTGTTTCAGTTTACTTTGTCATGAAATATCCTGTTTATTCTATCTATGGTGACTGATAATTTTTCAGGGTTAGGGTTAGGGTTAGGAAATTTTTTATATCTTCCTTGAGGGCTTCAGTGATCTTCATAAAGGTATTTTTGGTGTTGCTTCCTTCTGCTTCCTCTTCATTGCTCTGTTCAGGTCTTGTAGTTGTAGAACCACCACTTTCTTCTGGAGTTACCTTGTTGTTCTTTATATTATTATATGTATTTTTGCACTGGTGTCTGCCCATGGCTTTAGTGGTTCACAATTAGGTGGCTCCTGGTCAGTTGTGGCAAGAGGGCTTGTATGTCTCCTGTCACCTCTGAGCAAGGGGTCTGCTCAATGTCTGACTCTGCTCTGGGCAGGGGTCTGAATTTCAAGTCCTCAGTCTTTCTCTGCTGATGCAGTTGGAAGTGGGGTTGCCATGCAAGTTCCCTTGTTTTAGTAGCAGCTGGAGGAGCCTCTCACAGCCCAACTCTATTCCTGTCTGTTAAGGAGTATGTGGAGACACGCTCCACAGACAGAACCTGGTCCTCGGGAACCCCATTTTGAAAGTGCTCAACCACAGGTCTCATGACCCTCATGACCACTGCCTCACCCATTTCTGTGTAATGAAATGTGTCTGTGTGTGTGTGTGTGTGTGTGTGTGTGTGTGTGTGTGTTGTGGGGAGGGTTTTTACTCCATTTGCTGTCCTACATTTCTTGGTGGATCTTTTAAATGACACCTGTGATAATGGCTCTACAGGAAAAAGCTGGCACAAATTTCCCCTGAGAACTACTTATTAGAAGAGTTGTATTTAATAGGATCATAGCTACAGACAGCTATGATGGGTTCCTGAACTAATGGAAGAACATTCAGTTCCAAAGAAGAGCTTCACTAGTAGAGATAGCCATGATGGATAGCATGACAAGATTCCTGAAGGAAGAGATGGCTCCTTTAGCTTCCTTCAAGTCCAGGGAAATTGTTCCTGCTGAGAATCATAATTGTGGATATCCCCTGGTATATCATTCAAAATTCTCTCACTATCTTTTTTGACAGTTTCATTATAATATATAATACTGATATACTTTTTTATTTTCAAACTATTTGGGGTTATTTCAGCTTCTGTTCAAGTTCTTAATATTATTTTTTATTGTGTTAAAGCATATAGGTGCACACATGTGCACTTGTGTGCTGTGTGTACACCATAGTACATGTGTGTGATAGGTAAGAAGACACCTTTGAAAAGTCAGTTCTCTCTTTTTACTGTGAAACCTGGAGATGGAGCTGAGATGTCCAGCTGCTCAGTGAGCATGGATTCAGCCCTCTGAGCTATCTCACCAGGGTCCTTAGCTTCCTTATTCTGGTTGGATATTTCCTTTCTTTACTTGGAAATTTCTTGTCCTTTTTTTTTTTTTTTAAGATTTTGCGTCTTTGTTTCTCTTCTTTCAGTTTTTCCATTGTGTATGACCTCCTGGGGAGGAAACAGTATTATCAGCTTTGAAACAGAGAAATACAGCAGCATGATATAAACATAGCAGCAGAGTCAGCAAAAACTGCAGGGTATTGGTAACAAAAGTCATGGGACCCATGGTCATCTATGCAAAGGCTCTCCTTCTCTGAGCCAGGAGGATTCCTCTTTGCAATGGACTCTGCCAGCTGAAAGGTAAGACAGCTTCAGTGAATTGAAACTCAGCCTTTATTTTTATTTCTATGTTTTTATAAAAACACATTCCCAAAATCATGCCAGTTCTTCCTCCAAATATCCCTGGCAAAGTATATAGAAGGCAAATTTTAAAAGTTCACCCAGCGATGCAGCAAAGATTATATAGGTTGGGAAGCAACACAGGTAGGATACCACCAGCCACAAAGGAAGTGCTTGCTGTGCAGCCACACAGTGCCACCCAACAACTTGCCATCTTAAGAGTCACCCAATGCTCAACTTCCATCCTGCCCAGACCACACTGGCGTGCAAATAAACAGCGTCTTTCTGAAAATGTGCAAGACCTTCCTATCCTGATATCGTCCTTTCATCTTAGGCAGTGTAGGAGAGGTGGAATAGATGGACTTTCCTGGTGGGGCTGGAGATGGATGAAACTTGCCTTCACTTTAAAAATAAACTTACCCAAACCTATAAGGGCAAATTTCCATTAGTCATGCAACAGCATGAGTCAACATTCATATTCTATTGCTACTATAACTGAATATGTATAAGATACAATGTGAAAATCTAGTTTCTAAATCAGTTACGCTCTATAGGCAACTGATGGGCATAGTAGCTCCCAAAAAGGCAGTCTGTGCGGTTTCCCTCCTACAAACAAGTGTTTCCCTTATAGAAATTTTCTTTGCTTATCAAGACTAAGACATCAATTCACTTACTATGCTAGAATATAAATGGTTCAATGTTTCAAACATTATTACTAACAGACACAGCAGTAAAAAACAAAAGACAAATTATTTACTTGCTTTGTTTACATTTTTATTTCAAAAAGCAATATTTTAACCTACCAAAATTCTATTACAGGCATTTTTTTAAGTTTAAAAATATGTAGCTATGCCAAGCTCATGCTAGAGCCCAGCTATTGCTGATAGAGAACTTTAGTGGAACCAGTAATTAGTTCCACTTTCAGCTAAGTACAATACAGAACCACTCAGAAAGGAAAAGATGGCCTTACATTGCTGTGGTATTTCTTTAGTCATACACAACACAGAAATTGTTATTTTATTATTCTTCCCAAAGAGTCTCAGTTTTTTAAAACAAACAAACAAACATACCAACAAAAGTCTAGTGGGCTAAGGCTAGACTTACCTAGCTAAGTTGAAACAGACCCGCATCCTTGTTACCCTTTGGTTTCCTTCATGACCTGTCCCCTGCCTCCCTCTGTCCCCATATTCTCCATAGCTGTTATTATTCTCTGTGTTTGGCAAAATATCCCAAATATATTAATGTGATGGAGGGGATAGACTTCATCATGGTGGGGAAAGGGATAGCTATAATAGCCTGATGATGATGACGGTGATGACGATGACGATAGCAACTGAATCTTGGGGTCCTCAACTCCTTATATCTGAGTGTAACAAGAAATAGAGCCCATACAGGATGCAGAACCTAGGCTGTATCCTCAAGGCCCATCCCCTGAGACCTGCTTTTCTAGTCAGAGCCCACTCCCCAAAGTTCTATATCCTCCTCAAACAGCACTACCACCTGATAGCTAAATGTTCAAATATGAGCCTGTGGATGGCATTCCAGATCCCAGCATGACTCACTTGACTTGCTGTTTAAGGGGCTGCCAACAAGTCATGTGTCTTTCCTGGCTACACCCTCTGTCTTCTACATCTCAAATACCTGCTTCCACTGAGAACCTCTCACCAGTGTCAAAGTCTTGTTCTGTCTTTCAAATCACAGACTTGGTTCCATCCTCTAGACCACAGGCCTTCATATAAATTGTCTCCTTAAACTTCCATAAAATAAGTCTTGTCTATTTAGCTCATTATGTAAACCTGGCACCCTCCACAGTGTTTGTCGCACATACTAAAAGCCCCATAAATAACTATTGAATAAGCACATAGCTTCATTTTCAGGAGAAACTGAAGAAGAGGCCAGCATTTTCCAAATATAATCCTAGGTTTATCTGTCTCGGCAAAAAAATGAACAAGTTATAAATTAATATAACTAAATCCTGTGAAGTAAAAAAATCGAACAAATACAAGTTTGTAATTTCTGCACATGTATGTTTTCTGTAATAATGTAAATAGGGGAGGGGAGGCAGAGAAGATGATTCTGAGTGTCCTGCTTCACACACCGTACTATCAGGATTAACTTTGCTGTAGGCTGTTGACTTCACTAATGATATTTATCATGAGGTAGGAGGTAAGACTGAAATAGGAGAGAAGAATAAATGTCCCAGCTGAACTGGCTACCTCAGTAGCGTGATGACATAAGCTTCAGTCATTTGATAGGAGAGAACCTCAGCTGAGAAAATGCTCCTACCACATTGGCCTGTGGACAAGCCTGTGCTGCATTTTCTTAACTGATGTTTGTTGTGGGAAGGCCCAGATCACTGTGCATGATTCCATCCCTGGGAAAGTGGTTCTTTTGTTGCAAAAGAAAGCAAACTGAGCAAGCCATGAGAAGCAAAATGGTGTCTGCATCAGCTTTTGCCTCCAGGTTTCTGCCTGAGTTCTTGTCTCTTTCAGTGATGGACCTTGATATAGAACTATAAGCTGTGATAAACCCTTTCCTTACCAACATGCTTTTGGTCATGCTGTTTATCACAGCAATAAAAACCTGATCTAGGACAACTGTACTAGCTGATTCCCTGTATTATTAAGCAAAACTTGTAGCACAAAAAAACACTGAGTCCCTAAAAGAACACATTCTGCTCCTCCACCACCATCACCCAAACCCTCCCAAATGCCCAACCAGTTGCATGACTTTTTAACATACTTATCATCTCTGACAAGTGGTAAAAGCTATAGACTTGTATTCTACCACTTTTGATGTACTCTTCTTCATACTGCACCAGAATGCACAAAAACTCTCAAGATCACATACATGAACACTTTCCCATTATCCTAAAATACCATTTATACTCCTTTGTAGCTCCTTCCTTCTTACCTCAAAATGGTATTAACATCTATTCCCCTTCAAGGAATATTTATAATGTACAATGAATCAAAAGAGCTGAAAAATGCATATACATGTTATAATGGAAATGTCTAAAATGATTAAGAAGGAATTCATGCTCGCTTCACAAATCTTTACAGCTTTCCAACGTCACAGAAAAGCTAGCAAAAAAATAAAATACTTCATGACATTTCTCAGAAACAAAAAGAAAAGAATGTAAATTTCAAATAAATAAGTGTCACCAAGAGAAACAGAGTGCAAAAGAATTAAAATAGAGCTCCTGAACCCCTCAGATGCTGTGATAAGCATGTCCAAACTGATGAGTAACAACCACTCACTTAAAAACAAAGCAAGTGGGTTGGTGGGAGGGCTGAGTGGCCAAAGATTCTGGCTCTAAGCCTGAAGACTTGAGTTCTGTCCTTGGGAATCCACATGGTAGTAGTAGCCCCACTTAATAGCGTCTGACCTTCACTTGCAGGCCATGGTACATGTGTGCCAGCACCCCCAAAGAATAAATGAATAAACAAAAATAAATAAGTAAATAAATAAATATAATAGCATGTTTTTAAAATAATGCACCAAGCAAGATATTCATGGGTAATGTCCTATTTTAATAGAAACACAAATAACTCTGGTAAAGAGTATTTCTATTATGATTGTAATTACTACAAAATATTAATGTTATTATTTTGTTATTAAACAGGAGTTTTAATTCATATTTTGTTTTATGCCTTGCTTAAAACAAATGTACAGACAACAGGCACAATGTACACAATGTGTATGTACATTGTGCCTGTTGTCTGTGGAGGCCAGAAGAGGACATGAGAGCTAAAGTTACAGATATTGCTGAACAGTCCTGTGGGTGCTGAGAATAGAACCTGGGACCTCGGGTCAAGGGGAACACTCCTCCATTGTTGGTGGAAGTGTAAGCTTGTTCAACCACTCTGGAATGCAATATGGTGGTTTCTCAGAAAACTGGGAATCAGTTTCCCCAAGGATCCAGCAATACAACTACTGGGCATATACTCTAAAGATGCACATTTGCACTCCAAAGGCATTAGCTCAACTATGTTCATAGCAGCGTTATTCATAATAGCAAGATCCAGCAAACAACCTAGATGCCCCTCAACTGAGGAATGGATTAACAAGAAACTGTGGTACATCTACACAATGGAGCACTACTCAGCAGTAAGAAAAAATGATATCCTAATATTCACAGGCAAATGGATGAATTTGGAGAATATCCTCCTCAGCGAGAATAAGCAGAGGATGTACTCACTCATTAGTGGGCTTTAAACAAGAATCAAAGCGCACCCAAACTGCAAACCACCTGCACTGAACAGCTTTGGTATCTGAAGCACCTTGGATTGGCACCTTGGATCCCACTCCCTCCAGAGGAACACCTGACCAAGTCTTGATGTTGGAATAAGGAAAATGGATCTGCCTGGAGTGGATGCTAAACTAATCCACCTTGGGACCTCTTGCCCTTTCTGGGGCGGAGAAGGGGGGATGGAGAGAAGAGAGAGTGACTGGGAGGGCTCCGGAGGGGGAGTTTAAACAAGGGGGATACATGGATAACAAAAGAGACTTTATTCAATAATAAACAAATAAATAAATAAACCTGGGACCTCTGGAGGAGCAACTAGGGCTCCTAATTGCTGAGCCATCTCTCTAGTCCCTCATTGTTATGTTCTTTTTGTTTGTCTGTCTGTCTGTTTTGCTTTCTGTTGAACCTCTATTTTACATGTGTATCTTAAGCTAGCCTCAAGGTCAGACTTTCTACTTTTGCTTCCCTTAATCTCTTTTAAAAGATACAAAGTTAAAAAGCAAACAATCTCATGTTCCACTAAGACCACTGTCCTCTCTAATTATTATTCTTAAAATAGCATACTATTAACACAAACTTTCTTCTATCTGGCCCTAATCAAACTAAACTAAACACAGCTTAAAAGTATAATCTAATAGGCTGTCCTATTGTTTTGTGAAATCTTTTTATTTTTGGCTTTGGGTTCTTTGTGGACATGCCATTGTTGAACAATAGGCCCTATAAGAAAACCTTCTGCTTCTGATTTGCTAAATAGATACATTGTCAAACTGCCTTCAAGGTACAGATGTTTATACTTGTGGATAAGCACCCCACCCCCTTCACACAGGAAGTGTGTACTAGGAAGTGATTTGTGCACAGATTCCTCAAGGTTTGAAAATAAGTACCTGTTGAGTGTTACATGCCCCACCTTCCAAGGATCCTGAAACATTGCAGAAGTGAGGCAGAAAGGATGTATGACCCAATGGTGGGGAAAAGGGTTATGATATGCTGGCTTCTGGACATGACATTGTACTCTAAATTCATACAGCTGTGACCTGTCTACCCAGGCCTTGAAAAAGACTCAGGCAGTCACCCTGCAAGATAGAAATTGGGCTCATGGATCCCTGACACTTTGGGGGAGCTATTGGCTGTTGATTGCTGGAGACAATATTATTGTCTCTTTCACTGGAAACAATAATTCCTTCCCACTAGGGCACTGTCCATTATCCATTGCTATTCCCATGTGAGTGGCCCTGGTAAAACTCAGTGAGTCACAAAACAAAAATAAAAACCAAGAGGCCTGATAGTGGGACAAGGGCTTGCTGGGAAGAGGGGAGGCTGGTGGAGAAGGAGGAAGATGAGAGGTAAAGAGTGGGTGTGATCAAAATGTATTATATAAATTATGAAATTGTCAGGAATAGGGTAACCTTTAAAAGAATTTTAAAAATAGAAATGAACCTCACAGTATTAAAAGGAAGGCCTTCTATCCAGAATTGAATAAAACAGTAACTGAAAGACACACACGCACACACACACACACACACACACACACACCACACCAATTACACTAGGAACCATATCTTGTAGGTTAGTATATAAAATCTGAAAGCATGTATTTTCACATTTCATTCCTTAGGTTTTTGAAAGGCAAGAATTCTAGACATGGACACAATAGACAGGATAACATATGTTGAACAGAAAGCAGAAGAAGTGCAGGGAAATGCACACGCATTAGGGCAAAGTTTTGTATTTTACCCAAATTAAATTAGTATTGTTCTGTAGGAGATAATAGAAATTAGGATGTATTATATTTAAAATTCCCAGAACCATCACTGGGTAACTAAGTAAAAATGTAGTTTGAAAAATCCATAGAGGAATCGATTGGTGAATTAAAAATACTTTCTCAGCAAAAGAGAATGTCAGAAAAAAAAAAAAAAAAAAAAAAGAGAAGAACCAAGAATTGAACAGCTGAGGTCACAAGAAACCTTGATCAAAGGTTCAGTCCTTGGTAAAACCTCTGTGAATGTGCTAGATGCAAGCATGGCAATTATCCAACATGACTGACCCTGGAGAACATGCCACTCAGAACTCAAAATTCATGACCTTTTCCAGTATACAGGGAACATTTGCCAGAACACTCTGTAGCCAGGAACCAAATCTCAGAACTTTGGAAAGATGGAACTCATGCCGAGTGTTTCCAGCCATGGTGAAACTAATTTAGAAATTGCTATCTAGAAGCCCCTCAAACACTTAGAGAAAAATACACACATAAGTCTTTTAAAAAATCAACAACCTGGTTTTTTTTAAAAAAAATTACAAATTTTATATTTTTGCTTATACTAACCAATGAGAAACAGACAGACAGACAGACAAGAAACTAAACTTTAGTCTCAGAAGAAATCATGAGGTAAAGTGGGAACTGTTTTGCCCTGAAATAAAAGAAACAAAGAACTCCACTCCACATTGTATCAAAGTCATTTGGTTAATTTGAGACTTAAGCTAGGTCTATATGGGGAGGAGGGAAGAAGGGCCCACGGTAAAAACTACAAGTAGCTTACACATATTGCAGAAAGAGCAGAGCCTGACAAGAAGATCAAAGATGAAAACACAGAGTCCAGACACCAAGGAAGGTCAGTAAGAGGGCCAGTAGCTGGAGTGAGGAGTTTATCGAGCTAAACAGGTAAGGAGGTCAGACCTCTGGGTCTGTGACAGCAGTCAGCTGGGCCCCTGGAAGCCTTCCAGGGATATAAGTAAGGCTTCCATGGTTCTTTCTCCATGCTTCAAACATAGCTAATAGTAGCAGAACAAACTGTAAGTAAGAAGGCTTCTAGCAAGCCTGACCCACTTCGGTAAAGCGACCTAGATCCCTACAAGGACAAAGTGCTAAATTGGAGCTAAACCAGAAAAACTGCAGTCCCATCTCAGTGGTTGTGGTAGAGTTAACATCTGTCACAGTAAAAGTGCAAGCCAGGCATGTAAGTGTGAGAACAGAGACAGTTTAGCAAAGCCGACAACACTCGGGATACCTTCAGTATTGAAGATAGCAACGTTGGGGGAGTCACTAACAGCTAGCAGACTGTCAAGGTCAAGATTAAGACACCAGAGTGCCAGATGAGCAAAAGGAGCATGGTACTAACTAGATGAGCAGTGATCATCCCCTGGTTGGGCCAGGAGAACAGAGGAGGAACATGTGGACCCCTCATTGGCTCAGCTCATGATAACCTCGAAAGTTAACCAATCGGTAGAGATTACCTCACTCAACTATTTCCCTGGACAACGGAAGTTCAACAGGTCTTTTCTCCTTTTGAAACTCTTCTTTAGGACTTTCTTTCACTTTTCACTTTTCCTTGATTACTCAGTTTTTCATAGTAAGTCTTAATAGCACATATTTCTACATTGAATACTATTCCCACAAGAGTCTATATAATTAATGTTCCGTAGCACGTGACAACAAACAGAAAGCCTCCCCCTTTGTTGGGTGCAATGCATGTCTGTCATTGTATATTGTATGTCTTTGGGTCAGGCAAAACTGGTGCAAAATGCAAAATGTCATACTCACAATCCTTGCATCATATCCAATGCTGAGAAATAAAGTTTACAGACATATATAAGACCATAAAAAAGGACAGCTCTAAAATCCAAAGTCTGTACTTGTGTCTTACAGCAGCAGCAGCTAAAGAAAAAACAGAGTAGCCTTAGAGGACACAGAAATATTAGAGGAGTCTGAACTATGAAACAAAAACAACACAATCGGGAAAGTTGTAGCTGTGACAAGATCAACAAGCCGGAGATCTTTAACTGGACTAGCCAAGGGTGAACAGAGTGAAAAGACAATCTACCAACACCAGAAGTGAATGCAAGCATTGCTACATTAAACAAAAACTGATTTTGAGAGAGAGAGAGAGAATGCGGATGTGCTCATGCCCGAGTGTGTGGGTTTTTGTTTTGTTTTGTTTTGTTTGTTTTGCCCAACATGCGTGCAGGAGCCCATGGGCGTCAGAAAGAGATGATGTCAAATCCCCTGAAACTAGTGGTCCAAGCACTATGAGCCAAGTGTTGGTGCTGGGAATCACCCCTGGGTCTTCTGCAAGAGTAGGAAGTGTCGTAATTGCCACCTCTCTATACGCATCACCCCACTTAAACAGACATTTAAAAATCATAAGGGAAGTTATGAACAAATGTGCCTAACTATGGTCAGATAAATAAAACAAACAATAAATAAACTACTGAAAAATGAGTAAAAAGTCTGAATGATGACGATGTAAAAAGTGGAAAGGCCGAGTGAAAAAATCTAATGCTGTTAGTCGTTTAGAAAGTACAAGTTGAAATCACAAGATATCATTGAGCTCACACACATACTAATGATGATAATCAAACAGAAAGAAACTTGGGTATGAAAACAAACACAAGGAAGACCTGGACCCTCATTTGTTACTTGTGGGGAAAATGCTTCTACACATTTGTAAAATGTTTCTTAAGAAGTTAAGAAAAAAACCACTTACTACATGATCTAGAAATTCTACTTTTGAAACCCAGGTGAAATGAATCCATTTGTCTACACAAATGTTTGCAAGTGAATATTCACAGCTATATTGTTTTAAATAACCAAAAAACTGGAAACCATTCAAATGCCCATAAAATGGTGAGTGAATTAACAAAGTATTGTGAAACATTAGACACTTCAGCAATGAAAAAGGGTAAATGATAACATGAGGAACAGAAACAGTGGATAAACTGTATGCACTCAAGAAACCTAATCCAAAAGTTAGATAGACACGTAGGGAAAATTTATAGTCATGGGTCAAATAGGGTGGTAAGTTCCTAGCACCAAATGTGGGATTAAAAAAGAAAAACAAAATCACCTGCAAATTGGTGAAAGATCAGAGTACAACTACAGATTTACTTTTTAAATAGAATTTTACTCACAGTATGATGATGTTTCCATCTTGTAAGTTATACATCAATATGTATTCAAGATTAATATGAATATTAAATACAATTATTTCAATTTAAATGCCTGATTCCTTTTAAAAAATAACAATGTGAACTAAAAGGGAACCATACAGCTTTTACAACTCAGTTTTACTGAGATTAAAAAGTCTGTCATGCACCCAATTTATAATGATAGAGGCACAACTATCTTTATTCATATCTGGGAAAAAATATGATTTAGCATCTTCTTATTTTGAGAAATTTAGTTTATGTATCAAAAACTAAAATTACATATTTCCTGACTCAGTAATTATCCTCCTGCTCCCACTGATGCCAAATGATGAGTTTAAATTGGATTCACTACAAGCAAAAAATGTAGACTGTGCAGAAGTTACCAAGAGAAGACGATGCTTAGCTAGTGGCATGACCCTTGGATGCAGATGTAGAAACACACAAGTCTAAGGTGTGTTCACAGGCAGCATGAATTTACATGTACAATTTTAAAAAAAATAATTTTCGGCATTTTGTTAGAACTAATAAATTCGGCAAAATGGCAGGATACAAGGTTGACACACAAAAATCAGTTGCCTTTATTTATAAAAATAACCTCCAGCAAAGTGGCAGAATACAAAATTAACATACAAAAATTAGTAGCTTTCTCATCTACCAACTAAAATATGCTGAAGGAAGAAATCGGAAAGGCAATCTCATTTACAACCGCAAAGTGAAAGGTAAAAATAGCTTGTAATAAGTCTAAAAAGGAAAGGGAAAAGCTTCGGAAAAGCTGGAACATGCCAAAGAAGGAAGTTGAAGAAAGTTCTAGAAGTCTGAAGGACCTGGGACTAATGCAGTCAATATTTCCTACTCAAACCAATCAACAGACTCAATGCAGCTCCAGACAAAATTTTAATTATATTCTTCACAGAAAATAGAAAAAAAGAGTTAATGTAAAATGATCCCAAAGAACCAGAGCAATTCTGAGAAAAAAGAACAACGCTGAAAAATATCCCCACACTTGATTTCAAGTTGCACTTCAGGAACTATAGGGACAAACTGGAACAGCACTCACCTTTGATTAGACACTCAGATCAGTGGAACAAAATACAGGGCCCAGATATAAATCCATGTGATTTTTTTACAAAGATGTGCAAAATATACAATTGTGATTGACCTTCCAGCCCTCAATTCATGAGTGCTGGGAGTATGGGTATACACCACCATGCCCAGCCTGCCTCCTTCCTTTTCATTAGTATCCATCACTCAACCACAGTTTCCAAAGATTACCTGGAGCATGTTTCATAAACACCAAGTCCAGCCCCAGTGGACTATACAACCCACAGGCAGTGAGTAGCTACTGACTCATCCTTCTGCACGTGTTCTTTCTGCTGAGTTGTTCCCTGTGGACCCAAGTTAGCACAGGAGCCACGTCTGCTCAGCACTTGTAAAGTTGGGTATGCTCTGATCTTAGAATACCTCACTGCTCCCTAGGAACACCCACACTCAAAGTCGCATGTATAGATACTCTTTTTGTCTGTGTTCAGCCAAGTAAAGGCTGAACATGAAGGATCATTATAGCTTGACATTTCCCAGAGGGTCTTTGAACTGTTCTGTGGTGTCCTCAAGCTCACTCCAGGATGTTTACTAAGGTAAACTACAAACACAAATTCTACATGGGGTCAGTTCAGATGGAGGGCTGAGGTGGCTCCATGAAGAAACTGAGAGCTATAAAGGTGGTCTAATATTGTCCTAGCCATAGAAAAACCTTTGTCTACAGGTCAGGGCTGAATGAACAATGCATTTCACCAAACAAGAGGCAGCTGGAGTATAGTCCTTCATTACTGAAGGGTTCTGAGCCAGAGCAGAAGGGCCAATCAGAACCCTTCTTTCCTGATCCTGCCACTTCTTTGGACTCGACCGCTAAGTCAGCTGTTACTTCTCTTCTGATTGTACATCTGGCAGCTTTCCCTCACTGCCCAGCTCAGATGAACCTGTCATCCTGGTAGACCTGACACTTTGTTCTTCAATCCAGCTTTTCCATCACGGACCCCTAAGCAGGGAAACTATGGAATGGAGACCAGAGATCAGGTAAATCAGACTTGTAAAGGGACAACACTTCCATGAAGAGAGCAATTTCATTATTTGGAGGATTACTTCTCTTATTTTCTTTAAGGATTAAGGTAAAGAGAGTGGGTAAAGTTCACTTAAAGTTTGCACAGTCCTTGATACACAGCTAAGAGGCATGCAGTTTGGAAACTGTGAATATCAAATATGCCCAAAATAAAGCAAAAGTTGAAGGTACATGTAAAATTTTGAAAGGATGAATGACAACAAACCCAGTCAACAAATGCCTCAAAAATGCATCCTTTCTTTGAGAGTTCACTTGTGTGTGACTCTGTCCATTTACCTTCATACTGACAGGCCTCAGTGTCCTTACAAGTGACAATGAATACAGGATTCATCCTACTGTGCAGAAGAAGCTCATTTAGTATGCTGGGCTCAATGGGACACTAGTCTAACAGTTGGTGAGGCAGTACTGTTGTCAAGAGATGGGTGTGAAGCATACAGAGCCACCCACACTAAAATGCAATCCACTGGAGTGTGTTACATAACATAAACAGCTCACCAGCAGCAAGAGTATCCAAGGAAACACTGGAGATCATGACTATAATGCTATAGCATCCAAAACATATTCCACAAGTCCTGCTTGCAGTTTGTAATAGGAACAAGAAATGGAAAGCTTTAAATATCTCTGTTAAGAGGGAATCAAAGAAAACAGAATCTAAAATAAGATAGGACTTGTAAAAAACAAATGGAAAACTGATTTACAGAATGAGACAGTGCAGAATTCCACATGTGAGCTGAGCTGTGTGTTAATAACTGTGGAGATGATGTACCTTGAATCTTGAATGTCCCAGAGTTGTGTAGCTATTGCTTTGACTTGAGACAGTTCTCTCTGGAAGAAGAGGGAGGCTCACAAGATTCTGAGAGGAGCAGTGGGAGAGCCTGGCTCAAACCTGATGATCAGAGTTCCATCTCCAGAACCCAGGGTGGAAGGAGAGCTCACCCCTATGTGCACACTATGACACCTGGTGTGTGTGTGTGTGTGTGTGTGTGTGTGTGTGAGAGAGAGAGAGAGAGAGAGAGAGAGAGAGAGAGAGAGAGAGAGAGACAAAGGCAGAGACAGAGAATCAGCAAGCTAAGGAAATTTTACCAAAGTCTCAGGAAGCTCAGAGCATGACAAGAATTACTAGGCTCTTCTCCCTCACTAGCATTACAAAAGCAGTTGGCAACTGTTGTGGAGAGGAGACTCTTTGGTGGAGCTACCTAATTTCCTGGATTCCAGGAAATCCAGGGTTGGAGCCTTTGTGAGTTGTCATCGTGTGGATGAGGTTTTTTGTTTTGTTGTTGTTTTGTTTTGATTTTGGAGATAATTGTTGTTGAAACAACTATGCTCCTGGAATTGTTTCTTTGGTTTATTGTCAAGGTACTCCCTGGGTTTAATAGATATTTGTTCATGTATTCCCAGGAAAAGTCACACAAGACCCCATCAAAACCCATATAATGCAAGGCAAAATCCCACTCTACAATTATTGGGAGGTGATGGAATATTTAAAAAGTAAAGTCCATTGAGGAGATCTTTAGATGATTGGAGAAGCATCATAATGGAGCCTCACCTCTTCCCCTTTCTGCTTTGTGGCTCCTGGTCATGGATGAATGATTTGAACCCATCCTACACTCACGAAGATCTGCTACCTTGTTATTGGCCCAAACAGCATGACTAACCCAACCAGGGATTTGAATCTCCAAGATCAACACTTTATTCACTGTGAGGACCCAGTCCATAGATTTACTCAAAAGTGCACAGATCCCCCAACTCAAGAGCATCAGTGTATTCCAGCCTTTCAGGTGACAAAATGTGGCAAGAAAAGAAAGGCACATGCAGGCACACGTATACAATAAGAAATTCAAACTGCACATGAAGCAGGACTATGAAGGCCTCTTCCATGATGTGTGATTATGGTGGAAAACTGTGGGACCACCCCAAATTTACTTTCTGATCATCTTCTTGAATTTCTTGAGACCCTGCTCTGTACAAGGAATCTTTTCTCCCTACGTCCAGCAAGAAGAATGTTCAAGCAGCCAGAGTTCTGGGACTTGACCTGGAGGTGTTGAAGTTACTTTCATCTGCAATGGATTCTGCATTAGAAAGTACCTCTCAGGATGCTTCGTCTACAGTGGTGCCAAAGCTGTTCTGTTTCCATATCTGTATGTACCCAGATTGCCATCAGCCTTCACCAGATTGATGCTCAGCTTTCACCCCTGGGCAGCATTCCTGGATATTTCCACAGTGCCTGAAAATCACATCCTACTGACTTCGTTAGAGCTGAGTTGTAATCAGTCATTCACATGCTGGCTTCCGCACTGACCTGGGAAACATACTAAGCTGCTTTTCTTTAACCTTTAGTCTCCTGTATCAGTATCCTGGCTTCTGACACACTAAGCTAAATAAGAAGGCCCTATAAAGTACCCCAGGAGTCAATACAAGGTTTTGTGGACCTCTGAATTCCTGAACCTCTGCATATAATACAGTAGATTTCGTCGTCATAGATTTGAACAGGATCTTCTCCTGTAGGATGCTGGAGAAGTGCCCCTTTCCCAGTGCTGGTGGAAGTATTTAGGGATGTGTTGTTTGCAGGGGACCTGGGCACTACAGACCCTCTGCTGTCTGCTTCCAGTCCATCTGTGTCTCCTTAGCCTCCATTTGTAATCTGTACAGCTAGAAAGAAAATAAAGTAAATGGGTTCTAAGGTCTTTATCAACTTATCCTCAGAGATTTTAGCATGAAATTATCAATAATTTATTTTTAAAAAACCCACAAAACTCAGTAAATATAGAGCAGAATTGAGTGACATAATCCACAAGCTTGTTAGAAATAGTCTATGTAGGTCATGGCACCCATACTTTGTTGCAAAATTATGCAGAAAATTAACAAAGTTGAATTTCTTTTGGGACAAAAAAATTAATGAAATGTGGCAACTAGTACCAATATGAGTAAATCTTCAGATAAAAAAATTAACTTTGAAAAGCTGGCTGTTTGCATGAACTTAGGATGTTCATGTGGTTTTAGAATTATGTGAAGAAAGAAGGGAAAAGAAATTTCCAGAGTTCTGCTCAAAACCCAGGAAGCATGTAATGGTTCGATGACAGCAATCGTGTTAGGTTAATTCAAAGTCGGCCCCATCATGTTCCCATAACTTTGTTAGCAACAAAACCCTCCTGCATGCCCAGCTAGTAAGTGGTGAAGCTGGGGTTCCAATCAGACTGCAGAACCTCAGAACCTGGAGAGTCTGCAGAAGGTCCAGGGAGAAGATGGTACCGTCTGGATACCTGCCCCCAAGCTTCCCTTTGATTCACTAGACTCAAGGTTTGTTGGGTTTTGTTTGTTTGTTTTGAGAACAAGCTGCCCCTGTTAGTGTCGTCTCTCAATTTGATGGAATCTAGACAGGCCTGGGAGACGGGCTCTGGAAAAGCCTGTGTTAATTGATGTAGGAAGCCCCATCTTAGTTGTATGGAACTATTTCCTGAGCAGGTGATACTGCCTATAGGATGTATTTTGTTGCTTTCTGTTTCTGTGAACATGAGGTGACAGCTTCAGCCCCTGCTGTCTCGACTGCCCTCCATGATGCAGTGGACCTTGAACCGTGAGCTAAAGTATGCCGATTCCCTCCTAAGACTCTTTGTCAGAATATTACCTCAGCAATGAGAAAAGAAACAAAGCAGTTGCCCTCATTTCAATAGTCTGGAAAGCTGAACAGTGCCCTTAATATGATATTTTAAGTGACAAAAGTAGACAGTTAGGGCCAGAGAGAGGGTCAGGTGTCAAAAGCACTTGTCCTTACAAAGGACCCAGGTTCAATTCCCAGCATTCACATCTGGTCCCTTACCTGTAACTAGCTCTGGAGTATCCAAGGCTCTTTGGCCCGTTCAAGCTCTGCACACATGTGGGACACATACAAACAGTAATACGTGCATTCAAATACATTAAAAGTAAATAAATAAGCTTAGAAAGCAGAGAGTAGACATACTTCATCCCCCCTACCCAGGATTGTTTCATCAGTTCTTCACATTTTCCTTGACAAATATAAATTTAACACCTAGTACATTAGCAGTGCTTGAGGAGAAACATGGTGTTGAATTAGCACAAAAGATGACACTTGCACCAATAAAGTGAAAATAATAAATGTGTAATTTTCATGGAGACTAAATTAGGCAAAAGATAACATAAAGAACAATGTGTTTAGAACAGAACAGTAAGTGTGAAACATGTTTTAGTCATTATTGTACCTTCTACAATTTAGTCATCTCCATGAGTGTGTCAGTGATGAAAGAAACTGTGCTCTGCACACTAGCACAAAGTGAATAGGAAGAAAAGAGATTGTATTTCTAACTGGACAGCACTTAACCCAAGCAATGAGGCATATTTTGATTCCACCAATAGCTGCCCTTGCTAACTTGCTGGTGAACCCCGCCGGCCTCACATCTACAGAAACCATGGTGGTCTAAACTGCCTCTGGTTTTCTGGAGCACAGAGCTGCTCAAGATGATAAATCAAGAAAGCCACACACTGCTCTTAACTATGAACCTACTGCTCTGGTGTGTACTCTTGGGCTTTGGTTAGGTTGCAGCCTCTATACCTACATTGCTTCAAACTCTACAGCCGCACCTTCTCAGCCACCTGCCTGACTCCAGGGTGGGTGCTTTTGCTCTATACTACTTGTTTTTTCAGTCTGCAAAGCTGGATGGAGCATTTATCCTAGTAAAACTCAGGATTATCATGGCTAGGACTGGAAAGTGCTGCTGTGGCCATGGTGGCACCATAAGGATGTTTCTTGGAGTGAGGTCTCTTGAGGTCAAAATTGTACATGTAGGTTTTCCAAATAGCAGCCACACAGCATTCAAGAGCACCCTACTGTGCACCTGAATCACTAATGCAGAAACAATGGGAACAGTTATGTTCTTCCTCCTAGTCCACTCCTAGGCTAATGCAGAAAGGAAACCTTGAGATACAACCACACAGACATTAGCAAGCAATTTTCAGAAAGTGGCCATTACAAATACTCCAGACATGTTATTTGAATTTACTTCCCTTGTCCTTGCAAACAATATCCCCACAATGAGCATCTGCTACTCATCATTTCATGGAGCCAAAAAGACACAATTACAGGTTGATATTTTTCTAGAGAAGGAGCTCCAGAAAGAAAAAGAAAAAAAATACCGTCTAAAAGTCCTCCTATGACAAATAGCACATCACTGTGCTGAGGGCCTCTACTTGGGATGACCAGTGTCATTTGTCATGGTCCACTTTAATGGGCCACCTTCCAGACATTCCTGGGACCCCAAGTGAACAGAGAGTCTGGGTGGATCAGGGTTTAAATGAGGTAAAAAGCAAGAGACTTAGATTAGTGATGTGAAATGCATCTCTGAGTTCCCTGACCATAAAGACTTCTCTCTCCTGTTTTCTGGGAATACTTGCGTATTGAACACAGAGCTCCCGTTACAAATTAATGGATGCTAGAAAGTATTAGTGCCTCAGATTTTAATATTCTTGGAATTTTCTCAGGAGTATCACCAGTGATGCTTTCTGGGAGGCTCTTTGCCATTGGCAGCTGCCCTGCATACTAGAGAGTGGTTACAGAATCCATGGTTGATGCTCAGATTCCCATTTATGACAACCAAAAATGCCTCCCCTCAACCCTTCTCCAGATGCCTCTTAGCATATAGAAACTAACCTTAGTTGAGAACCACTGGTGCAAAGAAACAGAAAAGAGAATTCAGGAATCTTCATTATCAAAAAAAAAAAAAAAAAAAAAAAACTGACAGTAGAATCTCAGACAGAGTAACAAAAATTTAGGCACACTATCCAGAAAAGAGAATGAACAACATATCCATCAGAATTCCACTAGTCCAAAGTTGGCCTAAATCAAAGTGATATGAGAAATAAGAAATTTTCCAGTTAAAGGCATGTAAGGGGGTTAGAGATGAAAGCTCAGATCTTGCAGCTGGTAGGAATTCAACCCTGTCCTCAGGACTCATCTTCTCTCCACTGTTGGACTCTGCTCTGCTACATGCAGGCTCCTTCTTGTGGTAACAAATTGCTACCTCCCATGGCCTCAGCCAATCAGTCAGGAGAGAGCATGTTGCAGAATTCTAAAGGAACAAAGTCCCACCATGGAGTCTCTTGGGACCATTCTAGAGCACAAATATATCCCCAACTCAACTGCACTCAAGGCCATCCAGGAGTGAAACACCAAGTGATCAGGTCAACAGGAATATGGAAACCAAAAAATAAGCCAGTCCTGCCCCCAAAACTTAGATTAATGTTGAGGTGCAAAATGGTCTCTAAAACCTCAAGATAATGCTATTGATTGGATGGTGATAGAAACTGGCCATGACAGTGTAAACCAGCAGCACTGTACAAGGAGAAGCTAGATACACCATGGGAAAGCAAAGCCAGGGCCCTGTGGTGCCTCCAGTATACCTGCTGTGCAAAGGGGATACTGCTCAGAGCTGTTTTATGTAAATCCTTCTTTGCTAGATCTCTGACTACTTATTAAACATGAAGAGGTTTATGTATTCAAATAGCAACACTGATCTTCGTCCTGCCTGCCTCTATTTGCATGCCTTGGCTTTTCTTCTGCCCTTTCTGAAGTTCCCCTCTGGTAAACCTGGGCTTAGAACAGACCCTCCGAGCTAGAAAACAGGCACTTCCTATTTTCTGCTGCCCTCAGCCCCTGACCTTTGGGTCACAGACTAGGATCTGTAAAGTGGGAAACAGTCCCACTTTACCCTGGTCATGGAGAGAGATTTCAGCCTTCCATAGCTAACCAGTAGTCTGTGCCCAGGAAAATCTATTTATGTCCAGTAATGTGTGTAAGCTGAGGCGTCTCTGGGGGGCCGTGACTACTGAATCCTCCAATGAGTATGCTGTAAATCTATCTGGAGACTGTCTTATCCCTTCAGCCCCAGGACTCTTTGGAAACTTCTGCCTCTGGTGCTTCCTGTGTGCCAAATGCATGAGTTAGAAATGAAATGAGTCTGGTCAGTACTCAAAAATTTAAGTTTGCTTTTCACAGTTCCTTAAGAACACTGACTTTTGCTTGTTTGGGCAACCACAGCCAATAGGAAAAAAAACAGTCTGTATTGGGGTCACTGATCTCAGGGTTCTGATGGCCCTTGTGGGTTGGATCCTCGATCCCCTAATAAAGCGACAACAATAACCTCTGTTGGAGAATCTTCAAATACATTTATTCCTAGAGGCAAACTACAGCTACTCATTTCCAAGCATATGAATAATCAGGGTGTCCTGACAAACATGTAGAATGCCCTTCATAGGAGACCTCGGCCTCCTTTGTCATTCTCTGGCCTGGATCTTCCACTAAACGAACTTGCTGTCCCTCTGCTGAGTGTTAAAGAGCCTCACTTTCATTCTGTACAGCAGCATGCTAAAGGTTACAGCTCTGTATGTTCATAGACCTAGCTTTGACTCCTCTCAGTTGTGACCCAAAGCCAGATTTACATCTCTTAGTCATCCCTACCATGTGTGCATATGTTGTAGAAAGTTTCCCGGCCCAATTTGGCTGGAGGTCTGGACCTGGCCCGCGGCAACTTTTGTCCCCCAAAGAAATGAATCAGACGCTTATATTAACTTCATACTGTTTGGCCCATGTCTTAAGCACATTACTAGCTCTTTCATCTTAAATCAACCCATTTCTATTAATCTGTCTGCCACTCGACTTCTACGGTGCTCTACATAGGCCAAACCAGTTCCTTTATTGTCAGCATACAGAGAACATTCCACCACAGGCACACCTGTCAACTTTTGCTGTCATTTACCAAGGAGGCCGGTGTGATGCGTGGCTTTGTCAATAGAGGGCGTTGTGTTGTCCCCTGGTCTTTCTATCCTTTGCTTCTTCATCTGTCTCATCTCAGGTCCTCTTGCAATGCAAGCTTCGGGCCTAGAGCTCCCAGCAGCTGGCTGCTTTGTGCACAGGCAGTAATGACTGAACTCTCTGTTTGCTCTTATAGTCTTGTCTAGCATGGCTGTCTCTGTGCCTGTGTTGATTTCCTAAAAGAACAACACTGCTGTGTGTCACAAGAAGAGCATGCCACATGCAAGATGGCTTGGCCCTGTGTGCCTGTACAGCTTCAGCTTTGTTAATTGCTTTATGTAACATCAGCAGTGAGTTTATAAATGTGAGTGTGTATGTCTCTGTGTACATGCATGCTCATGTGTAGCAGAGTATAACAATGTTGCTATTGACAGCACCTAATATTTATACACATATGTGCTGAGAGCACACACAGTCTTCAGAACAAATGTTTTTTGAGGAAGGGCAATCTGCTCTAGGGGCCAAACTCTATTTGATTCAAAACATCTCTCTCTACTGAAAACATATTGTGGTGACCTCACCCCACACCCCACATTTTTCTTACTTCATTTCTATTTAGCCCACAGTCTAAGAAAATTCTATCAGCCTTCCCCAAATAAATAGTTACCTCAAAAACGCATGGTCTATAGAAGGGACCTAGACAAATCTTCCAATTCTTAGGGGCATGCTTTCATAGTGCCTTTAAGTGTACTTAGAACATTCATCATTTGAAGATTTGGCTAGTTTTGTGGGTATTTAATATCTATATCCAAGTTTCAGCTGACTTCTCAGGCATTCATCCATATAAAATATCTTATATGAGTAGTATTCTAAGCAAACCATTTAATTAACAAGCAGTGCTGGCCATTTGCTATTAGTTCATCTCTACACTGAGAGTTAAAGATAAGCATATAAATGAACTTTTGCTAAAACATAGAAGATCAGATAAATAATAAGTATGTTATCTGTAAGCCCATTAGTGCATGAACTATAAGCCCATAGTATGGGAGCTTATAAGCCCTTCCACATAAAAGTAGTGTATCTAGCCAGAAACTGAGCTCTCTGGCTTCTTGACTCAACTGTTATCACAGATGAGAGGTCTAATCACAGTTGCTGTTGTAGATAGGTCAGACTTTACAGGCAGAATACTCCACTGGTCTGGCAGCTGGCTCAGAAAACAAAGAAATATGGTCTCAAGGATTAGGCTTCAAAATGAACCAGAAAGGCACAAGTTGATTACATCTTCATGCATCCAGAGCCCAGGTTCAAGACTGTCAAAGATGATTCTTCATATGTAAGAGGATTTCTAACCTTGTATTCATGAGAACTGATAGCCATCAGTCCCAGAGGCAGGCACTTCACTGCACCTCTCCCCAACACTCCTTCCCACTCTTCACCTCACACTACAACCATCAATATATGACGGGGATTATTTTTATTAATAGTAATTTTCTGGGAAGATAAGCATTTATTTTCTGTTATACTTTTTTGAAATAGCATACTATTTAGTAGGAGCTAACTGAAATTGATGGAGGAATTGAGTCAAGAACTATTTCTCACAAATTACACATTTAGGAATCCTTAGGTGGGTTGGTAGATAAGGTACCAGGAGGCTCACACATAAAGCCATAATCCTTAAAGTCATGAATGACCTATGATTTCATTTCTGCCACGACTATTTCTATAACAGTATAAGTCTCATGGTATAAGCATGGCTTAATCCTATTCATCACTGTTTAATGGAAGCACACAACAGTTCAAGTCTGAACTGAGGAGCTAATGCACCCTGCTGGGCAGCCATAAGGTCCATCTTTTTCATTTTCAATGTGGAATAGAAATAAATGTTCTTCTGTTTAACCCTAGAATGTTGCCATCTACTGACCCTAGTCATCACCATGCTGCCAACTAAAGTCTAGAAGGTAATATTTTAATGTTCTGGCCCACCAGCTTAGCTCCTCAGTGGCTCATTATTTTTGTTTGGGTTTGTCCAGAAACAGATCTTTTCAGGGCAGGAGTCGGCAGCACAGCACAGGGACCGTCAAGAGAATAGGAGCTAGCTAATAAGAGTATTTTAGCCAGATTGCTATGTTGTGCACAATCCTGAACACTCTGGTAAGAAAATAAAACTGACACCATAGGATTCCCTAGCTCTACATGTTCTGAATTAATTACCCCTCATACACACATTCAAAAGATATAGAAAGTTCTAACCTTAGCATCTTGCCCCATGACCTTACTTGAAAATAGGTTAATTGCAGGCATAATTAATTAAGGAATAGTCATGTTGGGATAGATTATATTTTTAATTCAATAAGACGTGTTATTATAAAAGGAAATGGGAGTGAGACAAAAGAGGGATGCCCTGTGAGTGAGGAGGTGAAGCTAGGTGAACACCGAGGATTGGAAGCTGTCTCCAAAACTAGAAAGAAGTAAAAACAGTGTACTCAGAGAGGCAGAGCCCAGCATCATTTTAGCCCTCAGAACTTGGGGACAGGAAATTTCTGTTATCTGTCAGTTTTTATCTCTCTTTTTTTAAAAAATAGTTTTGACAAGCTCATACATGTATACAGTATACCTTGATCATACCCATAGCCAATTTTCCAGTCTATTTTCCTCACATTCTCTGAAATGTATGGCTACTCACCTATGTGCTATGCACTCTTATATAACCTGCAGAAAGTATCTAGTACTGTCTTCTAGAATCTTGACTGATCTAGTTGTGGTGACTTTGTGCAGGTTTTCTGCAGGCAACCATAGTCACAGTGAGCTCATGAATACAAGAGCCAGGTCATGTCCACTGTTTCACAGTTCTCCAGTTCTTCCAGTCCATATATTCTCCAAGTATTTCTATTACTGAAGTCCCCAAGTTTGTAATCTCTTGTCATAGAAGTTCTAGAAACTCTTACATGCCTCTCACTCAGCCATTGGCCAAAGATTGATCCCATGGAGAGTTGACTCCTCCACACCTTCTTGACTGTCATGGATACTAAGAACAAGATTTTAAGTTTTCCAGAAAAGCCCTTAGACATTCAGATGTAGGTCCTAGCAGTTGGGCTTCACTGGGCACACCAACATGGTCTAGGATAGGTGCTGATGTTCAATTGAGATGTCCTGCTGCTTTGCAAAAACACTAACCACAGCAACCCAGGGGAGAAAAGGGTTTATTTGGATTATGGGTCCATCACAGAGGACAGTCAATGAACCCATGGTGGAAGCTGAGTGCAGGACTAGAGCAGAGACAATGGAAGATTGTTGCTTTCAGGGTTTCTCCTTCTAGCTTGCTCAACTACCTTTCAAAAACATCCCAGGTCTACCTGCCCAGAAATGGCTCTATCCACAGGGAATAGGTGCTCATCCATCAATTAGCAATTATGATAATTCCACAGGCCAGTATGACAGAGGCAGTTATTCAACTGAGATTCTGGCTAGTGTATACTATGTCTCTCACTTCCTATTTTCTACTTTACTTTCTAGTTGAATAGTCCAGCTCTCCAGACTAGGACTCTTTATCACTCACAAGGTGTCCCACTCAACCTTTCCAGATATATCACTCCCTCATTATTTTTTCCTTTTTCTTTGCTTTATATGTTAATTTATTTCCTATTCTGTTCCTTTGTAGTCCTTTTTTTCTCTTCTAAAGTCACCTTTACCTTCCACCATATGTATCCTCATTTTCCTCCTGAAACTCAAATTGAATTCATTTTATTTGTGAGAGACTTAACCAAAGGCATCTATCTATCCTTCTCCTAGGCTTAACCAAAAATGCCTACCCTTTTCCTAGGCTTAACCAAAGCATCCATCCTTCTCTGAGGCTTAACCAAAGGCATTCATCCTTCTCTTAAATATTTACATTATTTCACCATTGGATACATGCCTGACAGTTTGTTCCACCAACGGCCTTTGCCATGGATTTTAATTATGTTGTTTGTCTGTGTGTTTGTTTGTTTTCCTAATTGTATCACAATCCTAGTAACACTGTTCTCCTTGACTTTACCTCTAAGATCTGTCTTGTTGCAATCAGGTACACAATTCAGTATTCACTGATAATAAACTCCTCTGAGGACAGTCTGAGAGCATAAGAGCTGGAAAATATCACCTGCATAAGTTCATCTTGTGTCCATCCTGTGAGCATCCTGTGCCTAGGGCTGAACCACTTACTTTTCATTTAAGTGAAAATTTATTGTCTTAGCAAATGCCTAATGACCATTGCTAGGTACTCTCTGAGCTCACGACAGTGAGCAAATGAAGTCCTTTGTAGAATTTATAGGCCCTAGAGGCTTCTGGAGATCAGCCTGGCCTCAGCTAGTACAAACTGGTGCCAACTAGTGCCTTAAGACATGTGCTCTAAACACTTCTGCATAAGCTAACCTGGGGTCTGTCACCAGTACCCTGCTCTCATTGCTACTGGCTATTCATTCCCAATTTTCATTGAAGTAAGAGTTTTAGCAAATCATCCAGACTTTGTTCACCACCAATATTTATAGTGTTTCTATTCCTTCCTCTACATGGTGGAAATAAATAAACTCAAACCTCTGCTTTTTACAAAGTCATTTCCAAAGATGTGTTCTGAAAAGAAATTCTTCAACAGTCACTGACACTGGCCTGTTGGAAGGAGACAGTCAGTACTGTAAGACTTAGACATGTCCCCCCATAAGCTGACCTTGCCAGGAAAGCAGTTGGGAGAAGACACCCTAGGGAGAACTGAAGATCCACCTACCTCCAACCATATGTCAAACTGCAACAAGGCAGCTTTTTTCCAAGAGGTAAGCATTCTCAGAATTGTCACCTGTGAGCATATGGCCATCGGGACAGAGAAAAGACCTCACCACTCTGTCAAGTGTTAAATACCACTTGCTAAAAATACATGCTGTCAGTTTCTCCTTCTAGGTTCTAGAAGAAGGAAGTGGTATCTTTTGCCTATGCAGCTTTGTCTCCTCTTAAAACTGAGCCATTGTGTGCAAATCAATGCCTGACCCAGCAGTGGGGGTTTCAAGAGGAGAAGCTGTGGCCTAGATTGCAGTCCACATGACTAAGTGTACCTTCATAAAAGGTAGCCGCGTGACCAGCAAACACAGAGATAGGTCTTGAGCATCACTAAACATCAAGGAGAGCAAATAGAAACCCTACTGACAACACTAGAGCTCACTGAACAAAATGAGGTGAGAAAGGCTCATGAAAAGTGCAGATGGCCACCAACACCAATGGAAGAAGTATAAATCCACACTCTCCAAGCCTTGACCAAGCAAAACTGATTTAATAGCCTGACAACTCCCCCTTCAGTTACCCAACAGAGATATTCACCATGTTCGCAAAACACACATGAAGAAGAGTTTATACCCATGTTAGCCACACTATGGCCCGTGAGAGTACATACATACATACATATCCTCTCCACTATGGCTTCCAGGATCAGCTATGCTGTGTCGCACTAGGCAGTGTAGTGTACAGAATGTCCCAGATTGTAGCCAAGGTCATTAATTAAGAAACCTGAAACTGATCTTTACTTCTCCACTGTGTAGACAGGCCATCTGAGCATGGGTTTTCATGTTTAACAGGAAGGTTGCACCATTTCCTGACCTATTTTAGGTAAAGGAAAACTTAAATAAGGTTCTCCATCTTGATGCTCAGGATCAAACCCAGGGCAGCCGGAACACTTCTCAAGCACTGTACTGCTAAGGCACATCCTTGACCTTGAATTTTCAAGGAACAAAATTTAAAAGAAATAAAAAAAAGAAAAAGTGGGCTCTCAGGATGGCGGTTGAGGCAGATGGCATCAAGTTGGCAGATGATCTGAGAAGAATGGGCACTTTGCAGGCAGAAATGAAGAGCAAGCAGTTGATTGGCCATTTCTAAGTCACTTCTTCATGTGGCCAAAGCAGGGGAATTTCTGCCATGGTTGGTGTCTCAGGCTGATGGGGCCTCTGTTGGCCAACTGTTGGAATCCTCCATTTGTGTAAACCCTGGCCTACAGTGTTTGGCTTTATCTTCATCCTAACTTTATGTAGCAAGTAAGGTTTTCACACAGTGACACTGAACCTTACCATGAGTGCTGCCATATTAGATTGTTCATCTGGGGTTGATGGGCCTCGAGACCAAGACTAGTAAAATTTGTTCAATCAGTTATTCAAGGGAGGTGTTTAGGGCAATATCAAGCATAGAGTCAGTGTTCCACAGTGGAGGAGCCTACCAGGCCTTCTCTCTCTTCATATTTACACTCCTGGGCTCAGGTATGTTCCAGGCAGACTCAGTCCAGGTAAATTCTATGTGAGCATCTCAAGTCAATGGACAAATAAGTATTAAGGGAAACTGTTAAAATCAAATCCATTGGCTTACAAAATGCTGATGTAAACAATTGATGGAGATGACGTCCTTCAGACTGCAGTCATGGGCTGTTTAATAGCAGTGATATATTCTCATAAATGAAGTGACTGACCTCATCATGCCATGAATGCCCTAAGCACACAAGCCTTGATGGTGTCTTTACTCTCCACCCAGGCTGTATGGTATACTTGACGACTCCCAGGCTACAAGCCTACACAGCATGTTATAGTACTGAAGACTACCTAATATTGTGGCATAGTGACAAGCATTTGTGAAGAAAAGACAGAGTAAGAGGTGTACTAACAGATGAAGAATGGTAGTGCTGTGTTGAAACCTTGCCAGGGATGCAGAACTCTAGCTCTGCCTGTGCTCAGGTGGCAGTGAACAGACTCTAGACTTAACTCTACACCGCAGCTCACTCACTCAGGACATTATTCACCAAGGCTGTGCTACCTCGGAAAACAGTGCCTTTCTCTTGTAAGTAATAAGTTTATTTGACTGCAACCTTTAACTTTATAATTTTTACTTTTTAAAATTTTGAACTTTCTCTACTCACACAGCTTAATACAAACACATCTAATAGCTATATAAAACTATTATCTCTTATGTATTTCTTCTATAGGTTTTTTCTCTTTTTAATTACTTTTATTTTTAACATGGTTTTAAAAACCAACTAAGACAACACATTAGCCACAGTTAAATGATGCCAAGATGTCCATATCACTGTTTCGCTGCCTCAGTTTGTAATCTCCTGGAAGATCCCCAGGAGTTATAAAAGGCATGGGCTTGCCACCTGCTATATCAACAGTCTTCTAGATCCTTCTTGAGGCACCTGCCTGAGGCTGACCTCAGATAATAGTAGGCTCAGATGTTTGTCTGAGAGGCAGCTTGACTTATTTCATTGCCCACCATGCTTTGCTGGAGACTGGACCATGCATGTGACCAGCCCTCTGTCACCAAGTCTCTCCGTGCAGGGTCCCTGTTCTCAGAGTCTATAAAAAGCTCATTGAGGTCAGCAATTCTCTGTTGAACCTTCACTGAGGGTTTTCCTGGGTGTTGCCCCTTCTGAAGTTACTGGTCTCCGGTCATTTTTTTTTTTTTTTCAGTTGTAGAGTTCTATTCAGATTCCAGCAGTCTTTCACAAACAGTCTTTTGGAAGTGTCTCTGAGCTCCTGAAGGCCATCGCCAACCTTTATCCAGATCTGAAAGGTAAAGTCATTTCTATCTCAACCACAACCTTATTGAGTTTTGCAGCCTCCCCCTCAAATGCCCTTAGCCACTGATGAACCTTGCTAGTGTCTTCAAATGCCATGTCAAATACCTTCAAGACAATATGCCAAGGCCATTAAGGTTCTTGCTGCAGTAACAAGATGTATTTTTATTTAATGCCTGTTGTACAGCAGCCTGGGCAAAGACTCTGTGAGCAGTAGGCCATAAACACTGATGTAACTCTCTGAATTAAAAAGATGATGCTTGGAAGCAAAGATCACTCCTTTGATAGAGGGGAAAATATCATAAAAGGAGACATATGAAAGCATGATTAGCAATAATCAAAACCTCAAAAATGGTGTCATTCTGTAGCAAGTCTCCATTTTCCTGGGCCAACAGTTCATGATGTATCTCAGGAAGCCCCAGGATTGTGTTGCTCCTATAGTGCATTGGAACTGTGTGTGCTAACAGGCACGTGGGAAGGCTTCTATCATGCCAGGTCTCTAAGGGTTTCAATCTGTCACTGATTGAAACACCATTACTCAGCACATGGCGAAATGCATTTCTGAACACCTCCCTTTATAATTTGTTTAAATTAAACTTGGGATGTAGATAATGTGCTTTGTTAAGCAAGGAGTATTTTGAATTCAGTACTGTACATACATTATTAACCATATGCCTATCTAAACATTTGCTTACACAAGCTTTCATTTATTTCGAGCTTGGATAATCTAGTGAAAGGTAAAAAGTTAGTGTATGTTAGATTGTAGAAAGGAAAATGTCATACATTTTTAAATGTATCTCCAGAGTCATGGCTGACATTTCTGTAGCAAAAGAAACAAGAAATTCATCACAAATATATTTAACTGAAGCTTCGTATGATATGCAGCCAGAGGTGATTATTTTCATTGTTTGCCTGATGAAGAAAGAGGGTCTCCATGAAGAACAGCCAGGCAGGGATGAGAATAAGCTAATGGTAATGACTTGGAGCCCACAGCAAGGCCTGGTTGTCCCTTTCCCAGCAGAGGAAGCCCCATTCAGAAAGATCTCACGGGGGAACAACTTCCTAGGTTTTATGGTTTCATTTAGGAAGAGAAATTCTACTTTTTTGTGTGCAGTGCTGGAGGCCAAATTGAGGACATGTATGTGCTAGACAAGGAGCCTGCCTTTGAGTTACATCTCAAGATCAAAATCTACATTTCTTTTATCTGGAGGAAGAAAATGGAGATACAATCAGAGAGACTGTTTGTTTGTTTGTTTGTTTGTTCTTAGATAACTTCTTTGGTTTTTTTTCTACTCAAATAAAGGAAACTTGCTAATGGACCACATATGAAGCATCTTATTCTTGTCCTTAACACTACACAGTTGCCTTGAAGTCTTAGTAGGGAAGAAAAGTGAACTGTATTTTATTCCCATTCCCCCAGGAATACATGTCTTTGATAGCTCCAGGTATTCAGCCTTTCCACCAAATAGTTTTTTTTTAATAGATTTCATTTGTAACTTCAATATAACATTAATATTTTCCCCTCTTGGAAATCTTGACATTGAGGATTAGATGCTCTGGGCCATAGCTAAATAGTCAGCCTCAGGAACTCCATGAGCTAGGCAAAGTAAGAGAATGAGAACACACTGAGAACTTTCCCTAGAAAAAAAATGAAGCTGATGGCTGTTCCAGTGTTGGGTTCTGTTGAGAAGAACTTGATAGCCCAGGCAGAAAACTGGGGCTGTAGGTCTCCAGTTAGTGTTGGCTAAAGAGTAAGCAAAGCAGTATGCAAGATGCAGAAATTACTAAAACTCTAGAAGAACAATGGGGCTTATAAGAAAGAAAATGCCACCTATTACAGAACTTGGCTCAACTGACAATATTTCTATGGCCATAATCATAAAAATTCTACATTGATAAGACACAACATTACAGAGCTATACTATGTAAGAGTTAAACAGAAAGAAAATATACATGTAGTGGGTCCCAGTGAGGAGATGTGGTCAAGGAAAACAACCAATCTTGGAATTCTATAAACTAATGGAGATGGAGACTCAGCTAATGTCTAAGAGTTAATAGCTGTAAGGGTTAAAATTCAGATCAGAGAATGTTGCTGCTAATGTAGGCGGGGAACTAACCACAAATACCAGTAACCCACACTAGAGTTTATTTAATAGAATTGTGATGCAGACACCCATGGAAACATGCATAAAGGGATGTAGAAGAAGAGGAGGAGCCACAAGGGGTCTTGGCTTGTAAGGGCATTGGTAGCTTGCAGTGTGTACATGATCATGCCTGCCCATGCATGTAAGGATTTTCAAAGCTTGCATTCACCTGGAAGGTAACAATGTCAATCATGCCCCTGGGTGTGGCGATGCAAACATGGGCCCACACACCCTTTTTAAAGAAAGGGCTCACACGAGTCCCTGCCCCTCTTCTTCTCTCTCTGCTCCCTTCTGCCCCTATCTCTGCTCCCTGCTGTAATAAACTCTCCTGTGGTACTCCCGGTGTTGAGATTCCATTCACATGACACATGCAAAAACCTAACAATGTATATGAATGAAAGGGGCATGCCCCAGAACACAGTATACTTTGGCAGCACCATGTTGGAATAACGCATTTACCAGGGCAGCTATCGCGGGCCAGAAATCCTAACAGACATGAAGGTATAACGTTTTCATTATTAGATTTGAAATAAATTTTTACTGTTAACCTGTGTAGATGTAATATTTGATTTAAAATATTAACTTAAAAAGGAGTTCACATTGGGCCTTCTTGAGTCTTAGTAGTAAAGTGTGGGGGAGGAGGCAAGATGGTTGCTAACATTTGTATAAACCAAAAGTGTTGACATTTTATTTATAATCATTTGGGTCCTCTAGATAGCTTTTATTCTGACTCTAAAAGCTTGGTCACCAAACCCACTCCCCACGGTGGGGCCCAGAGCAGCTTGCCAGACAGCCAGCAAGCCCTTGCTAGTACCTTGTGTTTCCAGGAGGGGTTCATGATGGACACCATCCAGGGAGGAGCCAGCAGCTAAGAAGAAATACCTGGCATTCTAAACATTCCCATCCTGTGAAAGTGACATTAACAATAGAAGAGATAGTCTCCAGGTACAGATAAATCTGAAGGACCACTGCTAAATATTGAACCATTCCTAGAATTCAAAACAACCAATGAATTCATAACAGGTAACTCTAGCCAGAGCTTGGACCAATCCTAGGACTGTAACCCCACAGCGCTGAAGCCCCTAGAGCCCTACCCTACAATAAAAATAACGAAACAAAACTCTTGCCTCCTGCTATTCGGGGATGCTTCTACTCAGTTGCTTCAGAGGACATTGGACAGATGGAGTGACTCAAGCTAGCTTGTCAATTAAAAGACTCATTGCTGTTGCATCAGACAGGTCTCTTCGTGGTCTTTTGGAAGGATTTGGATTCTGGGTACATCACTCGCTAAGGTAAAGCCTACTGACTTAAAACACTAGAAACAGGGTACAGAATCTTTTAAAGCTATGATTTTGTTTAAGAACAAACACTGCCTTTAAATTCTAAGAACGTAACTGACAATAACATGATCTGAGAGGACTGTTGCATCCCATCTGCTTTCCTGGAACAGCCAGGAGTTCTTGGCCACTGGAAGCTGTGTCACTTAACTTACAATTTTCTAATGAGCTCACTCCCCCAAACACTCTGAGGTTCTAGTTGTTCTATTGCACCTGAAGCTCTTGATCTGCTAATAAAATGATCCTGGCAAGGAAAGGCAGAGCCAATTCTTTGAGGATGGCTAGCTACTATCATAATTGTATCATATCTCCTGCTCTCCTGGGGAAGGCGAGAAGGACCGTGAGGGCTGCTTTCCTCTCTTCTTCTCATTCCTTCTGTGCTCACTTGATTGGAAGAGATAAACCTTTCTGCAAAAATTAGGCACAGAAGTGATAACAGGGATGAAAATGGAGCAGTCAGTTGGTCATCCCAACTGAAATAAAGAAATCCAAGCCAGAACACTCATCCATTGCTAGGATTACTGAAAACCTGTACAGCCAATGTGGTAGTTCCTCAAGAAAATGGAAATTGATATATCCCAAGATCCAGCTTTACCACTCTTGGGTATATACCCAAAAGATGTTTCATTCTAAACAAAGACATTTGTTCAACCATGTTCATTGTTATACATATATTACAATACACAGAAATGGAAAATGACCTAGATGTCTCTCAACAGAAAAATGGATTTTTAAAAAATGTGTCATTTTTACACAGTGAAATGTAACTCAGCCATTAAAAAAATAAAATCATGAATTTTGTAGGTAAATGTATGAAACTAGGAAAAAAAATCATCCTGAGTAAAGTGTCCCAGACCAGAAAGACAAATGTGGTATAGATTCACTTATAAATGGATGTTAGCAGTTAAGCTAAGGATGACCAAGCTACAGTTCATAGAACTACAGAGGTTAGGATAGAGCAAGGACCTAGAGGGAACAGATAGATTTTGTCAGGAAGAGGAAATAGAAGAGATAGTTATGGGAGAATGGAGGCTGAAACAGGAGGACCAAGTGGAAAAGAGAGAGGAGTGAAAGGGAAAGGCTGAGGTAGAAAAAATAATGAAAGGTAGCTAAAGTACAGAGCCCTTTAGGGTAGGATCGAAACTAAATACCATAGAAGCTTCTGAAAACATACACATATATGAAGGCAATTTAAAGAAAGTAGCTAAATTGTGAGGGAGACAGAGTTCCAACTGGCCATCTCTTGTCACAAAATTAAACTTCCAGTATCAGGATTGGGTTATATTTAGTTGAGGGGCTACCATACGAACCCCCAAATAACCCAGGTTGTTTCCAAGTCTATAATGGATGGCAAGGTCCCATTGCTGAAAACAACAGCTGCACAACTCATTGAACGCAGAGAAGGAACTTGTGCTTTCATAGAGCCTTCACCCCCATTGTCTAGAGTCTTTGGTACAAGAAGGTACTCTGCAGGCCACCCAAAGAGAAACCAATAACAGGCAAACACAAACCTTTTGATCTACCATGGTGTCCTGCCTGCAAGATATGCTAAAACAATGATGTCACCAAACTTGTAAGAGGGACCAACCAATGTATTATTTAACTTAAGGCCCACTTTATAAGATGGAACTCATACCCAGCACTGCTTAATTGACCAAGAACCAGAGACTAGAAACCCCGGGAACAAGGGTAAAGCCAAACCAAATATGACTGTTCTAAGAAATAATGACATTATGCTGTATTCATAGACTAGTATCTTGCTCAGCCATCCTCAGAGAAGCTTCCTCCTGCAATAGATGGAAACCTATAGAGACCTATAGCCAGACATTATACAGAGAGTGTGAGAACTTGGAACATTCAGTCCCAAATAGGAAGTCTCCATCAACTCCTTCCTCTCAGGGAACCTTAGTGAGGAGTAGTCAGAAAGAGTGTAGGAGAGGGTGGAGAACACCAAGAAACCATGGCCTTTTAAATCAACATGATCAATGCACATGTGAGCGCAAGTGACTGAGTCAGCATGTACAGGGCCTGTATGGGTCTGCACCAGTTCCTCTGTGAATATATTAGGGCTTCTCCTTCAGCATTGTTATGGGATTCCTGAATGTGCAAATAAGTGGGTCTCTGATTCTTGTGCCTTCTCTTGGGCTCTTTTCTGTCTCTTGGTTTATCTTCCCCAAATCTGATGTTTTAGTTTTTAAATCTCATTTTATTATATTATATTTATTATTATTTCTTATAAAGCTTCTCATTTTCTAATGAAAAATAGAAAGGAAGTGGATCCTAAAAGGAGCGAAGGTTGGAAAAAATGGGCAGAGTAGAGGGAGAAAAATACATAATCAGAATACATTATGTGAGTTTTTATTAAAACTATTTTCAGGTGGGAGGGGGAAGGGACCTTGAATAAGGAAATACAGGGATGGGAAAAAAAAATTCAGAGGGAAAGCTGAACACATAGTAAATATATGTGTAGCAATCTTATTTACATTACCACCCTTGATAAGCCATGCTTGTGATACTTATCCTGTTCATAGTTATTGTTAACTTTTCCTCATTTTAAATTCATGTTACTGTTTTTTTGTTAAACACAAAAATAAAATAAAAAAAGAAAAAAATCTATTTTCAATAAAAGGAAAAAGGAGAAAGAAATCCAAGGTAGGATACTCTGCACCCTTCCAAGATCCCTGGACAAGATATTTAAGGCTAGAAAATTGTAATGGGCTAATTACATGGAGAACCTACAGGGATCCTGCCAGTCTAATGGAAAGCACTGTGCACAACTCCCTGTGCTCCACCCTGTGTGAGGCAGCACAGGCCTCACACAGGGTGGAGCAGGCAAAACAATCATGAAAACTCCAGTTTTTGAAGGTTGTTTTCCAGGTCACCAATTATGTATTTCCTTACCTCACAAGCAAGATTCACTCGGTGACAGTCAAGCATGTGTGGTGCTCAAAAACTTTGCCCTTTGATTTAGGGATAGAAATCTAACATAGAAAGTGAAATGAAAATGATCACAGAGTAAGAAACTAGAATCCAGAATAAACTATATAAACTGTGCCTGAGGCCTACCCTGCTCTGTCATTTTGACAGGCATCAATAAATCTCTTTTGCTGTTGAAACTCGTTGATTTTTTTTAACCTATTATAAGAAGTCTCTGGCAGTGCACCTGAATAAATTGAGTGCATGAAAAGGTAAGAGCTGATGAAATTTGGGGTAGCAGGATGGAGGACTCAATGTCTGGAAATAATCTCCTTTGAGCAGAATCCAGAAGACAATGAAGGAAACATCCAGTGCTGGAAATGAGATAATTGCCTAATCACAGTTCGGGCACAGCACACAGAAGGGTGGTACTTCATCCCAGTCGAGTTCTGGGAAAGAAAATTGTTCATTGTCCAAGTTAGTAAAAGCTGAAATCTCTCATTGATGCATTATTGTTCTCTGTGATGACTCCATAATATTTTGTTAATTTGTTTATACTTTAAAAAAAAAAAACATTTTCTACCAACCTAGAGAGAATGGTTTAGATGGTAAGAAAATGAATACACTTTAATGAAAGGAATGTAAAATGTGTTTACTCATAAACAATTCAGGTGGGGCAGAATCTTGCATTTGTCAATCATTGGACTATTTTATTTTTATTCTCTCTCTCTCTGACACTTTCTCTCTCTCTCTGCATGCGTGCGTGCGTGCGTGCGTGCGCGTGTGTGTGTGTGTGTGTGTGTGTGTGTGTGTGTGTGTGTGTACATGTATTTGCCATGGTGTTCCTGTGTAGGCCAGAAGACAACATGGGGAATCTCCTTGTATCATTCCAGGCAGCTCATCAGGTTTGGTGGTAAAGCACCTTAGTCAATCTGCTGAGCCATTTGGCCAGACCTTTTCCTATCATTTTAAGTACAAAAGACTGGACATTTGAATAAAGCAACACAAGCATATCATCTGTACACTGCTGAACAGAAGCCCCCAGTCCCACTCCTACCCCTACCCCAGTCTTTCTTGAAGTGTCTATGGAAAACTTGACACCATTATAATTCATTTGCTTACAGGCTAATTTATTCTATGGTATGAAGCCTCTTGATTTGAATATTGAAATTGCTGCTACTTGCTGGTTGCTTTTAATTTGCAGTTCAATACCAAGTTATCCATTTCTTCATATGTAGATTCCTGAGTCAGTGCCTGTGTAAAAATGCAGCTTCAAAAGGTGGCCTTGTGATTCCTGCCAGTGATCCCCAAGTCGGAAGGAGAAAGGAAGATCAAGAGTTGAAAGTATCCTGGCATGTTTTTTGTTTTTGTTTTAATCAAATTAACACATTTGAGAAGAGGGAACCTCAACTGAGAAAATGTCTTCACTACATTGGCCTGTGAGCAAGCCTGTGGGGCATTTTCTTGCTTAAAGATTGATTGGGGGGCAATCTATTGGTTGTCCATAAGTAGGTGGTATTGCTCCTAAGTAGGTGGTCCTGAGTTGTATGAAAGGCAATCTGAGCAAGCTGTGAGAAGCAAACCAGTAAGCCGTAATCCTCCATGACATCTGCTTCAATTCCTAACTCTGGATTCTTGCCTTGGGTTCCTTTAGTAATGAGCTATGATGTGGAACTATAAGTTGAAATAAACCCTTTCCTCCAAAGATACCTGTGGTCACTCTGAATATCACAAGATCGCCATTGTCTACACAGGGAATTCAAGACCAGCCTGAACAATGTGAGATCCCAACTCAATACAAACAAAAGTAACTTTCCTAGTGTAATCAGAACAAAACAACACAGACTGGATGGTTTACTCAATACGAATTTATTTCCCATGATTCTAAGTCTCAGAAGTCTAAAATGAAGATGCTGACAGGCTTAAATCCTTGGAGGCTTCTGTGCTTTTGTTGCACATGCAAATATCAGTGTCTTTCTTTGCCCTTTGTATTGAGTGTGCCCAAATTCCCTCTTGTAAGTGTGCCAGTCAGAGTAGACCGGGCTCCTTTTAAGGACCTCACTATACTTCAGTCATTTCTGTAAAAGCCATCTCCAAACTCAGATACACTGTGTCAGAATGGGAATTGAGGCTTCAACTGAAAGAGCAGAACCAACACTATCCTAAGAATAGGTTTCTATATGGTGACCTGGGGTGGGGGGGAGCTGAACTCAAGTACTAAAAATGTGCTGTGACAGCACAATTCAAAGCAAACATCATGGACACCGTCAAACAAGAGACATGATTGTAAAATTTAAACAGCTAGATATCTCAGACATCCCATATTATGCCATAAATCCTGTCAGCATTCTACAACCGTTAGCAATTTTGCACCTATAGCTGGCCCAATAATTTCAAAAGATTACCTCACTCTGTGTCCTAGAATGCCAAGACATACAGCTTCCTGCTCATGGTTTTTCCCTATATAACCCCATTGTAGTCGGGGCTTGGGGCTTCCTCCTTCACCTGTTGTGCAGTTGGAGTGCTGAAAGAAGTCCTTGCCCAGGCTCAAAGAAAGAAGCATTGAGAAGTTGCCTCCATGGTTTTGTGGGGGGTCTCTCAACATGGGGACAACACAACACACTGACTGGGAGATGTAACTACTCAGCTCTGAAAATTAGTTGATACCTAAAAACCATCAGTGACCATCAGAGAAAATTATGAAAGTACCAGTAACAGCTTGAAGAATCCAGAAATCCCAAGAGACAAAACAAAGCACACTAAGAAATGTTGCTTATTAATTCTAGGCAAAAAAAAAAAAAGAGTAATTGTAAAAGGAACACAATACCTAATTTTAAACTATACTACCAAGCAAGAGTGACAATGACTGTGTGGTGCTTGCACAAAAAACAGACATTTAGACCAATAGAACAAAATAGAAGACCTAGAAGTCAACCCACATAACCATACTTGAGTCTCAGTGAAAGTGCCAACAATATACACTAGGGAAAACATTATCTTTAGTAATGGAACTAGGGACACTGGATTCACATGCAGAAAAATGAAACCAGACTATCTTTCATATTGCATAAAATCACCTCAAAATAAATCAAGGATTCTGATATACGCTCTAAAACACTTAAATTGCTACAGAAAAGCATAAGGCAAGTGCATCAAGCTATAGTCATAGGCAAAGGTTTTCTGAAAAGGACTAACATAGCATAGGAAATAACCAAAAACTGATCAATATGATTCCATGTAATGGAAAAGCATCTGCACAGCAAAGAGTATAGAGAGAAGAGACAAACTACAGGATAAGACAAAATCTTTGCTAACTCGACATGTTACAGATTAAACTCTCTAGAATTCATAAAAACAAAACTTCAAATATCAGACATCAAAATACCCTATTTTGTCAATATGTGAATAGCTGAATTAAACTTACAGTTCTCAAAACAAGAAACATGATAGCTAGTAGACATTTGAAAGAAAGATCAGCAGTCTCAGCAAGAAAATGCAAATTAACTCTCTGATTCCATCTCAGAGCAGTGAGCATTGTTACCATAAAAAAGAAAGCTGTAAATGCAGGCAAGGGTGTGAGGACACAAGGACCCTTACACACAGCAACTACAAGTATAAAGCAGTGCAATGCTATGAAAATGCCTCAGAAAATTAAAGATAGAACAACCATGTGATCCAGCTGTATATTCCTGGGTAGATAACCTCAAGTAATCTAAGTCAACATACCACAGAGATATTTATACATACATGTGGGTTGCTGAAATTCTTACAATAGCCAGGATATGGAAACAACTTTACTGTCCATCAACACATGACTGGGTAAATATAGATAAATATGTATATTACATTTATATATAATTTAGTAATATTTATATTATGCATAATAACATTTTGTTCAGACACAAAGAAGAATAAAACTTTATATTTTTCAGGGAAATAAATGGGACTGTAGATTATCCTGTTAAGTGAAACAAGCCAGACCCAAAGGAACAAATATCTCAAGTTTTTCTCTTCTATACAGAATGTATGTTTATATATAAATGTATGTGTGTTTATGTGTGTGTCTGTGTGTGTTTGTGTGTCTGTATGTGTGTATGTATGTGTCTGTGTGTGTATCTGTGTATGTGTATCTGTATGTGTGTATATGTGTATGTGTGTGTATGTGTGTGCACATGTGTATGTATGTGTGTATGTGTGTGTCTGTGTGTGTGTATGTGTGTATGTGTG
>PVIH01010000.1:41330-78616 GCA_004025045.1 Sigmodon hispidus
TGTGTGTGCACATGTGTATGTATGTATGTGTGTGTCTGTGTGTGTGTATGTGTGTCTGTGTGTGTGTATGTATGTGTCTGTGTGTGTATCTGTGTATGTGTGTGTATGTGTGTGTATGTGTGTGTCTGTGTGTGTGTATGTGTGTGCACATGTGTATGTATGTATGTGTGTGTGTCTGTGTGTCTGTGTGTCTGTATGTGTGTGTCTGTGTGTGTATCTGTGTATGTGTATCTATATGTGTGTGTGTCTGTATGTGTCTGTGTGTGTATCTGTGTATGTGTGTGTATGTGTGTGTATGTGTGTGTCTGTGTGTGCACATGTGTATGTATGTATGTGTGTGTATGTGTGTATCTGTGTGTGTGTGTGTCTGTGTCTGTGTGTGTCTGTGTGTGTATCTGTGTATGTGTATCTATGTGTGTGTGTGTGTGTGTCTATACAATACAGCCTGAGAACAGAAGGGTGACTTAGAGGCAGGAGGAGGACGGAAGGGATGAGACTATAGTGGGTGAAAAGAGACAATATTGACTGTCTCAGTCATGTGTAGAATCTAAATTTTATATATCTATGACACAAAAAAAAACAAAAAAGGGCCTGTTTGGGAGGGAAAAAAAAGGACCAGTGAGGAAAGAGAAAGATAGTGGAGAGTGAATATGTACAAGATTCATGCTATAAGAATGCACAGTCTTGATGTTGGGGGTAGAAAACTGCATCTGCCAGGAGTGGAGGCTGAACTAAGCAATATTGGGACAGTGGGACCTTGGGACGGCCTGCTGCCTGCCCATGGGGGGATGGGGAGATGTGGAGAAGAGAGAATGACCTGATGTGCTGGGAGGGGGAAGAGACCTTGAATAAGGATATACAAGGATAGAAAGTGTGACTTCTTTATTCATAACAGTAAGAAAAGAATGTACAAAAATATCATAATGAGACCCACCACTTATATATTGTTTTTTAAAACACTGTAAAAATATCTATGAAATGTGGGAAAAGAAAAGATGTACTTACCTGCACAGCACAAGATCAAAGAATGCTGGGAGACTCTCTGGAATGTGTCACCACTGTTGTTGTATTGGGCTGGTGTTATGCCGCCTGTAAGAATTTCCACCAAGGAGGCTGGACACATTGTTATGAGTGGGGATTTTATTGCAACATGTGGAGAATGAGAACCCTGGTTGATCACCTATCTCTGCACAGCAGAAGTGGGCAAGAGACTGTTGCCCCAAAGGTTGGAGTTTTTAAACAAAAGCCTACATAATCAAGATGCGACATAACTTGATGTTCCAGGATGGGGCAAAGTGGTAAGGTGCAGCAGCCATTGGAGTTTCCTGGCACGAATCTAATCTTTGAATTCATTGGCTGCTGCAGAAGTTCACTCCCAAACCTGGGCCCTGACCCCAGAATGAATCCACGTCTTTACACTAGTTATTTGGCTTTTGTTTTTGTTTTTTCCCCAATGACAGATGAAACAGGCATTATGTAATCATTGGCATCTGTGCAGGTCATTCACCTGTCCACCTTAGCCTCAAGCCAACTGGGCACCCTCTGCAATGCCTGAGGTAGGTTTTACAGACTATGTGTCTCCCATTTCCCTGCTCATGTTGGATAACCTTTGCTGATTGGAAACCCAACCAGGAGCCTGGAAAGGAAGAAACAGAGGGTAAAGAACTTAATGATTTTGCTTCCTGGAGCTATCAGAATTGTACAATGAACAGCAGATAGTTATGTCTCCAGCTTCCAAATGCTTTGCAACTGTTTCAGACCATCTGCACAGCATGAATCTACAGAAAATTGGCCACCCATACCCACTGTAGTTCCTCTAATGATGGAACACCAGATTCACAGGACCAAGCTTCCTGACTCTACATTCTTTCATTCTCTACTGCAGAGCTACATATGTTAAATCTCAAACCCAGGGATGAAAGGCTGAAGTACCTATTTAACATACCAAAGTGGAACTGGCCACCTGGTAATCCCATCGTTCCTCAGTCACTACCAGTTACAGGATCCTCCTGGATGGCATACCTGACCCCCACATAACTTTCCAGCCCGGGGGAACTGGGCTGCTTTTCCCTATATATTACAACCATTGTAGTTACCCACCGCTTTTTATCTTTGGTCTTCCTGGCTGCTGTACCTGACCCACCTCTCTCCCAATTTCCTTCCCCTCCCCCTCTCCCCACATGACACAGCTCAGTCTGGTCATGTCCACTCTGAACTCTCCCAGATGTTTCTGCTCTCACACATATCTATAATTTCTCCTCCATCATACCTAGGATAAGTCATGTTCTTTCTTTTTATTTTTATTTTTCCCCCAGATAATAGTTACCATTTACAGCATTTATTTTTTTCTACTTTTGACCCGACAACAGCTCTTGATGGCCTCTATTCAACTGTCTCATTTTTTTAAGTGCCTAGCATAGTTCATGTTTTCCCAGATGGATGCACCCTCTAAGTAATGTAGTACCCTAAAATAGATTAAATATAGCACCTCAGTGAAATTCAAGAACCTTCAAATGATCTGTGTTCCTTTGATTAAGAATTTCTACCCCCTTGGGTAGATACAGTACCAAAATTATCCACTTCTTTAGTTTTGAGCTTTAGAGTAGGTTTTTCTTGGTATTCTTTTAAAGTCTTTATAGTTTAAAATAATGCATTATCTTTGTGTGTCTTCTAATACCTTATTCCTGGATGCATTATCTAAGTCATAAGCAAAGGAATATGCATAGACATCTTCTAACTATAAAATGTTTCTTTTTTATTATTGCTTTCAAGTGAAAAGTATTGAAAGTGGGGGAAGAGTAACTTTTACAATCAATATGAAGTATCTCTAGCAAATGCAAAATCAGTGGACAGGAGCAGGTTTCATAAACAGATGAGTTCTGGAATTTGTTTTCTAGAAATCTCTGTACTTCGCCTCTAGTAGCATTTTCCCCTGACCTTATGTCAGCCAATTTATACTCACTCTGACCTGTCTAGGTCTTTCTGTATGCTCAGGGCAGCCAATACATAGCCTAACTTCTCTAGGTCTCTATGACTTTGGTCAGCTAAGGAAGTTTACTACTCTATAGATCTGAACTTCTGTGACCACAGGTCATCCAATTCATACTCTTTATGAATAACTTCCTTAGACTTTTGTGACTGTCACCAATTCACTCCTCTGGATTCAATGGACCTCAATGATCTTAGGTCACCTGACAAATATTTTTCCTCTCTACTCTCATAAGCTTCATGTTCTAAATTTACTATAGTATGTTTAGGTTTGGATTCTTCCATATTCTTTAATTATAGTCATACAATTTTCAATTGGCTTTTAGATTTCTGTTTTTATTTTTAAACATACTTCAGCTTGTTCATTATTATGTTCTTCAGCCTCTTCAAGTCTTCCAAGTTTGGAAACACTAGCTGGAAAATCCTTTTGCATTCTTAACTCAGCTCTATTCTCCCATGTAAATCCCATATGTTATGTCAGAGAAACAGCTGCTTTAGACAGATTTGACATTAACTATACCTATCAGGTACCATGATGGAATGAAGCCAAATGAGTGGCCACAGTTGTTTCCTTGATAGTCTGTTTGCTGGTTCCTCTCCCCAAGTATGAGACCATCAAGTGACTACATTTATTCCAATGAAAGTCAATAGTGTGTTGACAGCTAAGGTTTAGGTTTTTTTTCTTAAATCATCATACAAAGCATTAGGTTTCATTATGGCATTTTCCACATACACTCTGTTTCAGTCTGTCCTCTGCACTCTCCGTCCCCCATCTCTTTGTCCCCTTTATTTCTCCCCAGACCCTTTTCTGCTTTCCTGTCACACCTCTCCTTAAGTTCTGCCACCCTTTCCTCAAAACATCTTTTTCTTTTCTCATTGTCTCTTTTCAAGTTTCATAGCCTATACTCACATTCAACATGCATAAACATATGCACATTAAAAATAATGATCTGCAAAGGACAATGAGCGTGATGTTTATCTAAAACTGGGTCATCTCACTTTTACACTTTCCAGATCCTACAGAATGGAAAATACATTTTTATCTATTCTGCATCTGATAAGTGACTAATAGTCAAAATATACAGAAAATGTTTTAAAAACCTAGATATCAAAAAACCCAAATAATAAAATTTAAAAATGTGATACAGACCTAAATAGAGATTTCTCAATAGAAGAATCTCAAATGGCTGAGAAACACTTAACAAAATGTTTAACATCCTTAAACATAATGAAGCAACTAAACAGTTGTCAACTGCAAAGCCAGAGGTTTCTGGGCCTTGCTGCCCAAGGTCTGGACTAGCAGATGCTTAGTCACAAATAATGAGTCAGATGCTTATATAAATTACAGACTTTTTGGCCTATGACTCAAGATTATTGCTTCTTAGCTTTTGTATTTTAACTCAACCAATTTCTTCTAATCTATGTTATGCCGCGTGGTTCATGGCTTACTGTGCTTGCTTTCTCAGTAGCAGCTTGCAGTGTCTCCCTGACTCAACCCTCCTTCCATTTTATTTGTGCTTGTAGTTCCCACCTGCCTCTAAGGTACTTCACCATAGGCCCAAACAGTTCTTTTATTATCCAATGGCAATTCACTACATATCAAAGACATCCCACATCACTTTGCCTTTTCTGTGTAATCAAAAATTAGGTTTTAATTTCAACATAGAAAAATTACATATAACTAAACAGCTATCAAGCAAAAACTATAGTTACAATATCTAATCTATTTGTATTTAGCAAAATTATAGAAAATATTCTATCATCTACCTTTTCCTTGTGAGTTCAAAGTTTCATATTCATTACCTTTTATTATAACAAAGGAAAACTATACTTATAACTATCTTCAACTCTATCAAAGACCAGAGAAGGAAAATATATAAACTGAATAAACTGAAAGTACATTGCAAGCAACCTCCAAATTCTAAAAATGACAGAGACATCTGGCTACCTGGACAGTCACCTAAAGTTCCTTTGTAACAATGGAGCATCCATCTTCAGCCTACAGGCCCAGAGTCTTTGGCAGACTTTTCAGTGAAGCAGAAAATTTGAAGGACTGCTTTGCTCATTCTGACATAGTTTGTCAACTGCATATCCATGTGTCCTAAAGAATATCTGGCAGTTTTCTGTGAAGTAGGAACCTGAAGAGCCATCTTGGCTTTTTCTGTAAGTTCCAGAGGTCACTTTCCTTTGGGTCCTGCATGTCCAGTTTATACAGCATATTGTCAGGCAGTTAAGGCAAGAACAGTCTTTTGCACAGTGATCAATTTTTGCCACAAAGAAAATAAACTCCTCATGGAGTTTCCTCAATGCCCATTATCCTCTTGAAGTAGATTCATGTTGCCAGGAGAAGATATGTCTCACTGTTCAGAAAAGTCTAAGTTCTGAAAGTATTTTAAATGCCATATTCTGTAGGTCTTCAAAGTGTTTAAAGATTACCTGTCTAGTTGAAATATATCTTTGCATATCTAAAACCTAACATGACTATAAGTTTGATTATCATAGATGATTGTTAATCTGTATTTCTTAACTATACATTACAATTTTAAAGGAATTACATAAACATAGTATCTTAAACAAAAGCATAAATATACAGTACAACTAAATTAACCTTAAACTTGTATCAATAAACAAAAATCCATACCAAAATGAAGTATTTTAAAATTAGCAGTTGTTTTTTGGATCTAAGTAGATTCAATAATCTGTCTTTTTATCATTTCTATTATATAACCCCCTTTTTCTTAGAAAGAGATTGACTATGACTATCAACCATTTATAATGAAAACAAGCATTTATAAACAATATTTTGGAAAATTGTATGTTACTTTCCATACTGCTTCTTTCTGTTTAGGGCTGTCGGTTATCTTATGGGGATCTTGAGAAAATTTAGGATTACGGTCAAATTCTGACTAGAATATTCTATGAAGCTGGGTCATCTCAGCTAGTCATCCTGAAGCTGTTCTGGAAATCAATCTACCTCAAGATCCAGCTATACTACTTTTGGGCATATACCCAAAGGATGCTCTATTCTAACACAAGGACCCTTGCTTAATTGTGTTCATTATGGCTCTGTTCATCATAGCCAGAAATGAAAAACAACCTAGATGTCCTTCAACTGAAGAATGGATAAAGAAAATGTGGAACATTTAAAAATGAAGTATTATGCAGCTATTAAAAATGATATCATAAAATTTTCAGGCAAAAGGATAGAACTAGAAAAAAATCCTGAGTGAGGAAACATAGACCCAGAAAGATAAGTACTATATGTATTTGCATATATGTAGACATCAGCCATTGAACCAATGATAATAAAACTTCAATCCATAGACCCAGAAAGATTATGTATAGAGACAGTTCTGGGGGAACACATGGATCTCTCTGGGAGAGAAAAATAAGCTAGATTTTATGGGTAGACTGGGGACTGATAGGGACAGGAATAAGAGGATTAGGTAGTAAGGGAAGAGTCCATAGGGTTGAGGCAGAGAATTGTCTTCATTACTCCACAGTCCTTTAGTTATGAAAGACGGTCCCAGCCATGCAGATGACTGCTTGTTCTGGGAACTGTACATTTTCTGTCTGAGAACTTGCTAGAAACAGGTGGGTTCATGTTCTCAGTGTGGTTCATTGGGATCCTGTGGTCATCCTTAAAACTCCACACAATTGCAAGTATACAAGGCTGACCCTCACTGCTTTCACTGAAGATAATAGATCATCACAACAGGCTTCTTGAGACTACCTCACACTCCATTAATGGACTTGGAAGGTAAATACACTCTCACTTCTGAAGTGATGTCTCAATAAATGGAAAATCACTCCAAAAGTGGTAAGCAGGGTCTTGGAACTGTGAGCCAAAGTAAATCTTTCCTTTATGAAGCTGATTTTGTAAGGTAAATGCCTTAGCAATAAGAGAGGAAACTAATACTCTAATTGTGTTCATTTTGGTTGACAATCACATGTTTTCTAGACTTGAGATAAATCATTCTATGATTTCTTGCTTTTAAGGATGCTGATAAAAAATCTGAAGTTATTCTGCTATTCCTGCTTTTCTTTGTCTGGGTTTCTTTTTTTTTTTTTTTTTTTTTCAGCTTTTAGTGTGTGTTTTTGCTTTGTGCCTTTGACATTTGATACGTGTCACAAAAAGCCTATTCTAGTCTAGTTCATTTACTGTTCCCAATGCCTCCTGTGTTTGAATGCCAACTTCTTTCTCAGGTTTGGGGTATTTTCTATTAAATTTTTATCAAACATTTCTCTTTCCTTTTAATTTTATCCCTGCTCAGTCTTCTACCTATGGATTCTGGGGTTATATCCCAGACTTTTTTGATGTATTGGTAATGCTCATTATTATTCTTCTGTGTGTTTGCTAAGTATATTCTTGTTTGTCTTCCATCACTGAAAGAAACACTTCTTCTGCATGGTCCTGTCTGTTAGCAATGTCTTCTGCCAAGGCGTTCATTTGATTCATTGTTTTTATCTTCACTTCTGTTTCTATTTGATTATTTTTCAGTGTTTCAATTACTTTACCTTAGTTTTCATTTGTATTTATGATTTTTCTCCTCCAAGTTACTGCTTTGTTCATTTTTGAGACTGTCTTGTCCAGTTCTTATATGTATTTCCTTAGTTCTATTTTTATTTGAGGGTTCTAAATTCCTTTTAAAGGTATGATTTTGAATTATTTCTCCAACATTTCCACTATCTCAGCACTTGTGGTTTCTAGTATAGGGGAATCACAAGGTCAGGAGTAGGTTGTTGTGTGCTGTTGTTTCACACTCTTTGTGTTCCTCTGCACACCTGGGGAGGCTATCTTCCTTTATCTAATGTATCTGTTATGTTTGTGCATCTTACTAGAAAGTTACTTTCACTAGAAATTACATTTGTTGCAACCATTTAGGGAAGGGACACAGCCACAGTGGCACCCCATACCCACTAGCTTATCGACACTTCTGGGTTTGCCCAGCTGCATTATTTGCATTATTTACTTCTCTCCCTATGAGGATCCAGAGACTGCATGCAACATGGTAGGAATAAAGGAATGACATGAGTATGGCAGCAAAGGGGCAAATGAGCTTCTTCATGGCAACCCCAAGAACAAAGAAGATCTGATGCTCTTATAAGCTTTTAGGGAAAGGTCAGACGTTCTGCACCACATGAATTAATTCAACAAGGCATACTTAGCAAAAAAAAAACATGCTACTGGTTGGGCTATAAATTAGAGGTTTCTGTTAAGCCACAGAAAATAACAGCCTCTTAATTCCCTGTTTCAGGGTGAGATCTGCAGGAAGCATGGCCTGATTTCCTCAGGCCGTGGGATCTGGCATTTTAAGAATGACAAGTGTTTTAATACTTGTAACATTTACACAGCTCAAGAGTTCATAGTGTCTACTTTTTGCTAGTCAGGCCCATCTAAAAGTCCTGGAGTCTCATCTTGATGAACTTGACTCTGGGAGACAACTGATGTGGACTGTGAGTTAGGATGGAGTACTTGATATAATCCTAACCAGGACCAGAGTGTCAAAGAGAAACAGTTGTGGCTGTGGTGCCTTAGGGTGGCTATGGTTCAGTGGCTAGACAAAGAAGTAGCATTGCCAGCTATTTTTTGTTATCTAAGGTCAGTGGTGATGTAGTTTCTGTAGGCTGTTCATCGGGGACACATTCAAGCTAGTCTGCTGATATCCTGGATACCCTGTCCCAAAGGAGTAGTAGCCTGTTACCCTGGAGGATGCACTCATGAAGAAAGAGTGCTGCCAGCCTATCAGTCATGAAATAATAGTGAACCTAATTGAGTGGTCACGCTTCCTGGGTACTTTTCTCTTAGTAATTATAACCAGCCACTTCCTCAAACACAGTTTCTACTGCACGGTCTGTACCACAGGCTATCCTCTTCACTCTTCAGCCATATGGAATTTCCTATTTCTTACCTTTTGTTGCCTGCAACTGCATTTTCCTATCAAATTGTTAAGGCCCATGAGTGTTTTCATTGTGATAAGGAGTGTTATCTTAGCTCCAGGGGCTGTGGAACGCCCAGTAAAGCTGGGGCGGCCTGGTGTGTGTGAAGATAAAGTTTTTAGATTTCATAATTTATATAGTCACAACATTGAAAGGAACTTCAAATAATTAATCCCAGTGGACCCTTAATATCCCGCCTTTCCTTCCTATGCTTCTAACAATTGCTTAAGCCATGCTTGAATAAATTAAATTAGCAGTAGTGTTCATTAGCTAACCATGCAGATAACTGTAACCAAAACATTTTTACTGCCAGAAGCCCAGGGCAGGTGTCCATCTCATACTCCATCACAGACACTAAAAACATCATCCAGTAAGTGCTATCTACAGTTTCCAGAAGCTCAGGTGGACTCTCTGACGCTAACTGCCCAGGAGATAGAAATCATCACACTCCATGTTTTTCTGCACAGTCCCAGGAAATGAGACCGAGCAGCCACCTAGTTATTCCAGGTCAATGTGAATTTGCAGCCACTGAGGTGGAAAGGGACCCAGGGATTCTACCAACTAGACCAGCATTTTATTTTTGCTAAATTGAAATAGCTGCTTGCTCACTCTTCATACATTCAGTCACACTCCCATATGCCTCACTCGTCTGGAAGAACATTTTGCTTCTTTTGAATAATGTTTCCTCTTTTTCACCTTATATTTTTACAAAGGATATGCATTGCCCAGTATTCAACTAATTATCCACTTCTAACAGACTTGTTGATTTTCTTAATTAAATAGAGCTAACAAATCATTTAAAAAGCATACAATTATTTGTCTTCAGCCAGCTAATTAACTGTTTGTTACTTACTCTGTACACCCCCACATCCCAATTCAAACTGGAAAATGAATCCTGCATATAACACTTCTGACTTTACCACTGGTATCCTAGGTTCTAAATCATCTGGGCACATTCTTTTGGTATGCTGTTAGTTTTTGAGAATATCAAAGCTCACTTGCCTTTTACTAGGAATGATAAAAAGGAAAAGATAAAAGCCAGAAAATTTTGGAGCTCTCACAAAAAAGAAACACAACTTTCAGAGACATCTTAAATTATTTTGTGGAAGTGAAATAGACATTTTTATATCTCATTTTGGTACTGTAAAACTTAATTCTTTCAATCGTTAAAATATATTGTCTCTCTCTTAACATATATTTTTTTACATACACAAAAGTTATTTTCTTAAGCAAGTAATTTTTCTCATGTAACATTTCTCAAAAAAAAAATCTATTTGGTTCAGTTCCAAAGATAAAATCTAATGTGTCTTCTTCTGACCATCACAAACCCACACTGTGCTCACCTCACCTTGCAGATCTCATTCAGTGCTGTGGGTAATCAAAAAAGCTCAGCGGGGGTGCAAATCTCACCCAGAGGGTGACTTTAGGGAAGTCAGTTTACCCGTCTGTTCCTCAGGGATATTCTCTCAAAATGGTTTGGAAGCTGACAGATACAGACATTCACCTCAATCTGTGCCAATAGGAGCGGGGAGGACAGGAAAAGCTTGAGTCCCCTGTAGGAATTCTCTGGGAAGACCTTGGTCCGAGTCTTAATTCTGCACTGCCACTTCCTTTTGTCTGCAGAACAAGAGCCTGATGCTTTAAGTGCACACACCCAAGTAGTCACCAGATATAGCAGCTTGTCGTCTTCTAAACCTTCTCGGATTGGTTGATTGGTTGATGTTTTTGTAAAGGTATGCATGCACATAAGCCAGTGCTCAACTTGAACTGCTGTTCTGTAGCCCCAGAGATCAGCCTCTCCCTGCTTTCCCCGAACTGGAATTCAGGTGGGCCCACCAAGCATGACTTTATACATGTGTGGGCTTGAACTCATATCCTTACGCTTGCACAGCAAGACCTTTGCCAGCTGAGGTATCTCCAGACCCTCCCTTTTCAAAGCTGAGGTTCCCTTGTCTGGTTCCTTCTGACTGCATGGGTCTCATGGTGTGACCAAGAAATCTGAACAGTTAAGGTTGTAAAACGCCTGTAGGGAGTTGTGTACAGCCACACCTTAAGATGGCAAAACGCCTGTAGGGAGTTGTGTACAGCCACACCTTAAGATGGCGTTGGCCTTGAGCGCTCTCCCTGGTAAACAACTCCATATTTGGCTAAGGCCAAGGATCTGGCTTGCTTCTGAGCCTATCGGTGATTCCCACGTGGCTATCTTGGATTGGAAGCCCTGAGGGTATTTCGCTAAGAGCAGGCTCCACACACACACACACACACACACACACACACACACACACACACACACCGTCGTTCGTGAGAGAATGGTTGTTCATCTGAGTGAGTGAATGAGTGAGAGAATGAGCGAGTGAGTGAAAGATAAGAAGATATCTGAAAGGCCCGAATAAACTGCAAAGAGAAGGATCCGGTGTTGCATGTTCCTTGCTGGCTGAGGTTGCACACAACAAACGCCAAGGATCGCACTTTCTTTTTTTTTAAACTTTATTTATTTATTATTTATTTATTTATTTGCCTTGGTGTTTGCCTGTAACTGGAACTACAGACAGTTGTTAGATGCCTTGTGGGTGCTGGGAATCGAACCCAGGTCCTCTGGAAGAGCAGACGGTGCTCTTAACCGCTGAGCCATCTCTCCAGCCCCCAGGATCGCACTTTCAACTGGACAAATATAAGTGACTATCAGATATTTTTTCATACTTTATTCCTTTAAATGTGTAGAAATTCTGAGCTCTTTACCAGAGATACTTTTTCACCAACTCACATTTATCTTCAAATTCTACAAATTTAATTACTTTATGCTATGGGCTCACTTTAGTGTCCAATGCTTCCAAAGCCAACTCACATACACTAACTCCAGATTTACTCTGCTATCCCAAGCTTAATGTAATGGCTAGCATGAAGGAAGTGACTGCCAGCCCTGAGACAACTGTCATAAGCGGAAGGAAGCCATGGGCAGTCTTCTCTCACAGTTCCAGAAGTTCAGAGTTTAACATGCCTGTGTTGGCAGAATCCTGCTCCCTCTGAAGGCTAAAGGGATGGTGAATCTACTCCAGCATCCCTCAGCAGACACTGCCTCACAGCTACATCATTCCGGTCTCTATGTGCATCTAATTATCTCTCTAAGTAGGAGGGCACTAGTCAGTGGAACAGGGATTGCCTAATCTTAACTCCAGTGACTCTAATGTCACAGGAATGGGGTTAAGGCTCAGCATACTTGTTTGGATATCCAGCTCACAACACATGGATTTTCTTCAGAAAATAATCTTCCCTGTGTGGTGCTAACTAGTTATCCTAAGATAACAAGTGGTTAAGCCCATTTCAGAAATGTAAAAACCTAAGAAAAATTTGAGAACCGAGCTGAAGTAACAATTACTGCAAAATCATAACTCAAAGTGGGTTTTCCGGATCCCAGTCTGATGCCTCTCAAATTTTATTACTCAAGTTCAATGAAAACAACTAAGATTAGGAGGCTAGCACTTGAGGCAGAAGTACTGAGTACTCGATCACACACACTTCCTCATTCTAGCTCCAATTAAGCAGCAGCAGAGAGTGAAGAAGGTCCATACAGCCTGAGTGAGTTGATGCTGTGTCACAACTACAAACTTCAGGATCCTTTGGCAACAAGCATTTCGTGCTCATGATATGAGCTAGATGGTCAGTCAGGTGGCTGTGGTAACTCCCTTCTCTGGACTTGGAATTTGTAGTCTATCTTACAAATATCCTTTTCAACTGCCTCAGCTTACCACCATTCTGCAAGTCCTTCCTATGCTCCTTGAGACAAGCAAGCTAGCCTGGGCTTGTGTTCAAGGTGATAGTGAAGGTTCAAAGTTCAAGAAAGAAGTTAGTCTGGATGTTACATGAAAGTCGGCTACCACCCTATCTGGTTGCATTTGTTCCTAATATCTCTTGCATCAAAAGCAGGGAACTCCACATTGCTCACCTTGAGAGTCAACTGAAAATTAGCATGACACAGGTAAGCATGGAGAGGGGTGAGGAAGAGTGATCCCTATGCAATATACTTTCGTACCTTGATAAGTAGTTTTCTTTCCCTCAACAAGCTGTGTGTGGGAGGGTGATCTGTACGTATGTGTTCTGTGTGACTGTGTGCCCAGGTATCTGGGGATTGCTAGAAAATCTACTGGGGGCCTTGTAAATGCTGGGAAAATGTTCTATCATTGAACTGATCCCTCCAGAAAGATCACAGGCCCAGTTCATTCATCTTCTTCACCAATCTCTGAGCTCTCTTCAGTTCCCTCTTTAGATTCTGCCTCCAGCTTTCATATAAGGCTTAAGTTTACTCAGAAGGAAAGGGTCATCATGTTAGAAATACAGCAGTACTTGTGGAATGGAGAAATATACAATGTTTTACTAAAGCAGGTAGAATCATTTACATTGAGCCATAGTTCTTATTCTTTCCCCAAGTTCCAATTTTTGTGTGTGTGTGTGTTAGCAGAAGTATAGATTTGTCACTATGGTACTGTGTGTCAATGTCATCAATAGTTTATATCTTTAAGGGTCTATTTTAGAAATCCAATTAAGAGTGTTCTCTTTATTTAAATAAGAAGATACTACTTTACAAAGACTATATTCATGTTGTTTTTGACAATATTTACTAGATTTCACTTACATGCATGTAAAGTCATATTGAAGTTCCCACATTAAAATTATAGAATGGATTCTTAATAAATATTTACTGAAAAGTAAATTCAGTATATTTACACAGGTATATCCATTAATTCAAAATCAATAAAGCCCACTCCATGAAAGCTAGTGGTCTTCTCCCACACTGACCCTGAACTTGTGACTTGGCAATCTCATCTTTAGCTCATTTCCTAAAGGTTAGTCTGAGTGGTCTTCTAGATGAAGGCTTCTTATTAGAAAGCATCCTTACTTATAATTTAACCTATTACAGTTACCTACATCAGAAGTGATATACATGAAAGACCAACAGTGCCCTACATATCTACTACTTCAAGGGTTTCTAGAGAGGGGGAAGCTTGTCTAAAGCCATTGGCCAAGAGCCCTGTCCCCTCTATCTGTTTACCTTGTTTATTTTATACCTGGCTATAAATGTCTTATTCATCTTTCTAAGTTCTTCAGTCTCTGGTTTTAGACATTAATTTTCTTGCTCATAGCCTCAGGTTTGAATGCAGCATGTGTGTCCCATGTAAATATCTTCCTCTTCTTGTTGACTATGCTCTAGCTCTTGCCTCAAAACCATCTCAAGATGCTAATGTTTTATGACCTCTGACCTGACTCTGGACCATGATTCTAAGATTGTACTTCTGATGACCCTCCTTCTTTTGTTATATCAATATTATACATAGAAAATACAATTATACTATACAAAGATAGCATCTAACATAGAGCAGAGAAACATTTTTTTGTTAAAAAAACAAAACAAAAAAAAAAAAAACTATAGGACTTGGTTAGGAAAAAAAAAACTCTAGAGACCAGCAGGCTTTCGTTCTGTTCTGAAACCAGCCTCTGCTCTCGCTGACTTCCTGTTCAGCCATAGAGAGAAACAGATACACCAGGATACACATGGCACACAAAACTGTGCTCCCTGCTGACTTCCTGTTCAGCCATAAAGAGAAACAGATACACCAGGATACACATGGCACATACAGCTGTGTTCCCTGCTGACTTCCTGTTCAGCCATAGAGGAGAAACAGATACACCAGGATACACATGGCACACACAGCTGTGCTCCCTGCTGACTTCCTGTTCAGCCATAGAGGAGAAACAGATACACCAGGATACACATGGCACACACAGCTGTGCTCCCTGCTGACTTCCTGTTCAGCCATAGAGGAGAAACAGATACACCAGGATACACATGGCACACACAGCTGTGTTCCCTGCTGACTTCCTGTGCAACACTGAACCAGAGAGAAACAACCATGCTAGAAGGCACATGGCTGCAGTCAGTTTTTCTGTTTTAGATTACCATTCAGTTCCTAAATTAGGACACAGAGACTTATTATTAATTATGAATGCTCAGCCTTAGCTTCTGCACATTTCTGGCTAGTTTTTTTTTTTCTTTAACTAAAATGGACCTGTTTCTCTTTATATACATTCTGCCACAGGCCCTTTTAACTTTCTTTCTGCATGTCCTACTCTCTGGCTGCTGGCTGACCTCTCCTTCCCCCTTGTTCTCTCCCTTTTCTTCCCTCTTGAGCCTAGATTTCTCCTCCTATTTATTCTTTCTACCTGCCAGTCCCACCTGTCCTTTCTCCTGTCTAACTATGGGCCATTCAGCTTTTTATTAAACCAGTCAGGTGCCATAGGCAGGCAACGTGAAACAGCAACACATTTTTTACATAATTAAACAAATACAGCAAAAACAAATGTAAAATGACATTGCCTAGTTAAAATGACATTTCACAACACATGGCATACACAGCTGTGTTACCTTGACCTTCTCTGCAACACTGATCATGGCAGTAAAACAGCCACACTGAAAGATACATGGCATTCACAACTGTGCTCCCTTGTCTACCAAAAAACTAAAGGATGTACTTTAAAAGATGAGAAAGACCCAAGAAATTATCAGCCCTGTCAAAAAAACAGAGTATTTGTCAAGGTGCACATATAACTTTAAAAAGGACAGAGAACTCTCTTGTAAGGAACTCCAAACAGAATTCATATGAAATATTTTATTTTTATGGCTGTCCTTACACATTAATCTATCTTGTATTATGTTCCTATCATAGAGCTTCCCCAAAACAATCCAGATTCTTTCCTTCTTGGAAATTAAAAAGTATATTATGACTTCTCACAGAAGAAAGATGGGAAAATACCAGTCAGTTACCTTGAACTTGAGTTCAAATATTTTTGTTCTCAGGCTTTTTTTCTCTTTCCCCTTCAAGAATAATTTTGTTCAAGTTTAAAAGAAAATAACCTAGAGTAGACAAGCTATAAATCTCAGCAGCTGCTTAGAGGAGGGTGGGAGGCAAAACATCATTCCCATGGTTCAGCCAGCATGGAAGTCAGCCCGTGGCTACAGTGCAGAAAGGAGAACTTTAGAGTGAGAGTGAGGAGCCCCAAGGTGCAAGGGAAAGCATGCCTAGAAACCGAAAGAAGAAATGGAGAGGTACCAAGAGTCTCTTTTAATAGTAACAACCAGGCAAGAAAGACTAACAACCTACAATCGGTCAGCAATACACACTCGGAACCAAAATCAGAGCACAAAGCAAAATCTGGTGCCCCAACTATTTTGAACAAAACAACTAATCCCTATTTATCAAGATCCAGTTACATAAGCATGGAGAGTTACTACCCTAGAGCCACTATTCGGGAGACCATGCCTACAGGGTACTTAAGACCTAACCCATAGATGTGCCTCAGGGTTTCCTCTCTTCCCCAGAAACCACCCAGGAATAATTTTAATTTGGCCTATCTGATTTATTGTATGGGTGGTGAAACCCAACATTGGGGTACAGAAACCTTTCAATATTCAGAGAATTAACCAATCTCAGTAGAAATTACCTCAGTCCTTGACCTGTTTCTGTAGTAAGTCCTATTTTTAAAACCCTCTAGACAAATATATTAATGATTTATCCATCCATTGAGATCCCTTCCAACTCTGTGGAACTTCACTCATCTTTCCTAAAATTTTCTTAATGAAAGCCTGCTCTGTTTTGCTTACTCTCACATACATCTTCATCATTAATTATCATTGATAGGAGACAAACCCCAGAGCCATTGTCCCAGGTGGGCTTTTAGTGAGAGTTGAGTATACCTGAAGTCCCTGGACTATGCCCATCTGGTCTGAGAAAAGCTCTGTCACTGTGGAAGGTTGACATCATGGCTACATGAAAGAAATAGGAGGTGCTGCCATGAGAACTGACAAACACACAGTCTGGCAGAAATGTTTCTCACACAAGTTTGCTTCCTTGTTAGGCTGAAGTTTAGGAGTGTGGGTGCACATTGTCATTGAGAAAATATTTTAAAATGAGTTGAGCCCTTAGATACGTGCTTCCTAGGACGTAACTGACTCTGAGAGCTTAGGATATACTACCATCTTAGTGACTTTTCAGTGAAAGAAAGAAAATAAAGTAAGGTTTAACAACACTCTACTTAAAGACATTTTACCCAGTCTAACATTATATTGTTTAATTCTTAAGCATTTGTGTATAATATATATAATTATATACATATATGTAATCTAGTCCCACAAGACTCACAACCTAGTGATTAAACTGTATATAATCATGTGTTAGAAGCCAGGCTTTGTTCTAACAGACACCGAGTATTAAAAGTAAGTTTGTGGTCTCAAAAAAGGAGGCTATACTACAACTGAAGTGCCTCAAGAAGGCAAAATTTCACTATTGATCAAGAGAGGAACTCTGAAGAGCAAGCGTCCAAAGATAAGAAGCGTACTTATACCAAGGTGGTGACTATGCCTTTCTGCACTGACTGGGGTCCGAACTCACAGTCTTTCTCTAGTCTTTTTGTTTGTTTGGTTGATTGATTGTTTTTTTTAGGAGAGGATTTGGCTGTGTCGTTTTGGCTGTCTTGAAATTGGTCTGTAGACCAAGCTATCCTCAAATTCGAACGGATCCATCTGCTTGCTGGGATTAAAGGCAAGCCTGTGCCACCACCTCTTGGCTTAGTTTGCTTGTCTTAAAAGGACTGGTGCCTAAGAATGGAGGGGAGAGGTGTCATCAAGCATTTAAATCAGAGAGTGTATTGTGGAATTGCTACAAACAAAGGTTTTTGTAAGTATGTATGTGATGGGTGTAAAATATTTGCATACAAGGTAGATGAGATAAAAAGATGAAAAATTCTTGTTAGAAACACAAGTTTTAAGTGTTGGGTAGAAAATCTGTATTTAATATTTCTTATACTGAGGATGAGTTGGTCAGTCATTTTACTTGTCAGAACCTGACACAAAGAGGAGGCTGCTCAGTGGACAGCACGCTGGCTCCCTCTTCACACTCTGCAGAGTGTACTGAAGAGGAAAAGCAGGTTAATGTGGTAAAACATGTTCTTTGATACACACCTACTATGATGATAAATAATGCTGGGTTTGTTTGTTTTTGGAGTTTTTCTATATGTTTGTTTGGAGAGCTAGGATGAAGCCCAGGAAGGTGTTATTTTTCTGTTTGAAGATTAGCTTTTTACTCTGTTTTCTCTATCTAAATACTGTAGGGTTTGTTTTTTTTTTCATTTTAAGTATTCATTTTTGTCTCTTTTTTTTTTTTCACTGACTAAATGTCAACAGTGACTAATTTATTCAAATGGGAACTGACTCATCCAGGATAGTCCCAGGTATTTTGCAGCCAGTGTTTTTGTTCTATAGCCTGTGTCTAAGAAAGCTCAGCTAAGATCTTCAGGGTCAATAACTCGATCATTACAAAAGCACAATGGACAAGTAGGTTGTCCACTGTGCCACACAATCTTTACCAGAGAACATAACTCAGAACCTCCTGCAAGCATATCAATGTGATCAATACAATCCTTCTGATGTATGTCATATGTAGTAATTAAAACACTCTGTACCAAGTCACAGAATGAAACATGGTTGCTGTGGAAAAAACTAGGGTACTCACTAAAGAATGAATTTAGCTGTAAACATTTCAGATGAGAAGGTATCTCTGAATAATGATAGATCCTATTCTCTATACTAAGAGTTTCTCTTGTAGTTGCAAACTCCTTAAGTTCTTTTGTTGTTTTATTTATTAAATGTAACTGTCATTCCCACTAATGAGAACAGGGAAATCTAGGGAGAGAAAATTCATTCATAACCCACACATCTAAATTCAGCTGAAACTGCATCAGCAGCAGCACTTCAATCAGAGCTGAAAATGGGGTGAGGCGTGAATACACAATCTGCTTTGCTATGACTTTCACAATGAAAATACTTTAGTGTGAAACATAGCCTAAGGCACACAAGAAAATGAGAGAAGAAAATGTCTGCATTGATGCACTAGATGGACAACCAAAATGAAACACAGATTAGGATCAGTCTCATCACAGCCTCTAATACCTTTGTCTCTAGGGATGCTGGAGCTCTCAGAGGTGAGGAGGACCCCACCCAGGATGCCAGAGATCAGTGACATTATTTGAGAAGGCTTAGGAGGTGTGAACTTGCTGGAGAAAGTATGTCACTGTGAGTAGGTTTTGAGCATTTAAGAACTCTTGGAACTTTGAGTTCAATTTATTGCTTTTTATTGTGGTTGGAGATGTGAGCCGTTAGCTCTTACCTTCAAGTCCCGTTTGCTATGCCTGCTTCTGCCACACTCCTCATCATGACTGTGATGGACCATAAAGCAACAAATAAAACTTTCCTTCTGTAAGTGTTCTATCTCAGTAGTGGAAAAGTAACTAAACCACCACAGCAGCACAGTAATTGAGAAAAAAGAAAAAATAAGATTATGCAAAAATTAAAACAGCCTAAAAAACAAGTCTCAGAATTGTTGGAAACACTAAAATTCACAAAGAAATGAAATTCTATAACATCAGTAGACCCAGCAGAGGAAACTCTTTACGGTTCACTGGGTGTCATTAGAGACTGACCATATTCCCAAGTGTTAGCTAGTAAATAGTTCGTCCTCTTTTCTGAGAAGTTTTGTTACAGTGGCTCAGGAAAACATATCAAGATAGCTCACACATCTAAATGGGTTGGAGAAATATATATCTATCAACATAAAGAAAATGTAACAGCAAAGTAAATTTGAATAAAAATAATGGATTTAATGCTACATTTTTTTCTGTTCCTCCAACTTCTCTTTATTTTTTAAAATTTTTCAAGCTAGAAAGTATAACATGAAAATGGCATTCTGCTCTGTAATACAGTGAGAAGTAGAAGCATACAATGAACTATAAAATGAGACAGAAGAAACGAATGACAGGGTATAGCTTTGCCATTCAAAGGCTGTGATGGGAAAGAAGATGGCATCTAATTCAGCTTCTTCACAAAGGAAGGAACACACAAGTCCAGAAATGAGTCCCTTCCAACAAGCAGAGAGCATGCCTCCCAACCTTTCCTGTGACAAAGGCTATCAGTGAACTACCAGTGCAAATCTAGTCTGAAAACTCCCTCTCCATCCTCAGGTAGGCATGGCTACAACATATCAGAAACAGCTCATTCCTGGTATTTCCGAAAGCAAAAGATCGTCGTTTTCTTCAGTGGGAGGCAAGAGAATCTCCTTGACAGCAGTTTTAAAGTTCCTCTTTGGAATGATTGCTCTCTGACACATTTACATACACACAAACACACACACACACACACACACACCACTATTCACATCTTCTGTTCCAGTCAAACCAGGAAGCATATGTCCTGCCTTGGTTCTTGGTTACAGTCCCTTAGGCAATGTTTAGGACAATAAGAGAAAGGAGAACAGAGGTTCCTCTATGAACTAGGCCTAGGGGAGTGGGGATTCATTCAGAGATGGTAAAGCCTCAGGAGACTAGTCAGAGATGGGGCTTTGGGGTGCATAGCACTGCCATAAATTCCACTCTTGCTAAAAGTAGAATGGTATCAGAGCCACTAGGTCTTCCAGGATTGAGAGCCATCATCAGCTGCCTAAGGTCCCAGTGAGTGTGTGTGTGTGTGTGTGTGTGTGTGTGTGTGTGTGTGTGTGTGTGATCCTGTTATCTCAATGTGGGCAAGTGTCTGACTCAGAATCAAGCTTTATGACCAGGAGTTCTGGTAGCATAATAAAAACACCTAGCCTATCGATGTAAAACAGAAAGCAGGAAACCATTACCTCTGTAATTTAAGCAAACATCAGCACCTCTCTCCTAGAAATAGTTGCCTTGAACATTCTAGATCAGCCACAGAGTCATTCCCTAATAATGTGAGCCCTGTCCCTGGCTGCTTTCTGCCCTGTCGCAAATTTCTTCCACTACTGTACTGTAAGAGTCAAAGCCCAGCACCAACAGACCAAAGAAGTGCCTCTGTGCACAGAGCTCTATGAACCAATAAGTTTATCAAAATTACTTACAGGTGCATGGATGAGGAATTACTTAGAGATGAGTAGGGAATCCAAAGACAGCCATATCATCAAAAAGTCCACTTCAGCATTAAACACAAATTCTAGTTGTTATTAAATGAAAACTCAAAGCCAGATATTGGGGAAAAGCTGGAATATCAGAGCAATGAAACAGACCACAGTCAATTCTCACCTAGCCAACTTCTCAGGGTAAAAGCTATGTTCCAGATTCCTCAGCCTAGTTCATTGCTTCTACAGAATAAATCTTCATCTTCCTGAACCTGCCTTAAATATCTTCACCCAGTTGTTTCACTTCCAGGTTCAACTCTGCATCATATTCCTAGAGATCTGAAAAAGCGTGTGAACCACTACTGTTTGGTAGTTAGGCCTTGAGCTCACAGAAACACAGAAAGATCTCTGTTATAGGACTAAAGGCACCACTCATCTTTCTCTTGCTGGGACTAAAGGTGTCACTCTCTGACCCTTGTGGCTTGACTGCAGGTGGATCTCTTCTCTGATATTCCAAACTGGTTTTATAAATATAAGATATATCACCTCATCAGCATGCATAATAATTTGCCAAAGCTCCATCCCTAGAGATCCCTGCCCAGTTTGTAAGCAGCTGCACTAAACAGTCTCCTTGTTCAGGCAATGACTTCCTGCTTTTATAGCGGTGGGGGGGGGCTTAGTGAATTGTGTAGCTTCCTGAGCTTCCTGAGCCTCACAAGCTTCTTTAGCACCTTGAGTCTTAAGATTCTCCCTTCTCCTATTTCTTCCTACAGACCCAGCTAAACAACACCCTCATGCTTTGGACCACACTTGGAATTTCTATAACTTCCAAACTGATCACTGTTTGAACCTTAATAAGAAACATTTAAGACACAAAAGTAAGCATGGAGGCCTGGTATAACTCTGTGGTAGTGTTTGACTAACATAAAAAACGTTTTGAGCTTGATGTCCAGAAATCTCCCACCTACAAAAATAAGTAAACACAGCATGGTACCTGCTGTTCCTATGTCAAGTGGTTCCAAGCCCACCTTAAACCAGATTCTGGGTGTGTAGTGGGGAGAGAGATACCTTTGTAGAAGTGACATTCATTGTTGTGGACAGACAGCTGACTGTGATAAAATAGCTGCATCTGTGTTTTGAATTTCAAACATTCTTACTTTGCTTCATCACTTCCCTGCAAATATTCCAGCCAACAGAGCCACGGGGAAGGCTTGGCCACCAGTCAGCATTAAACATTAATCATATGAGTGACAGAGCCTACAAATGGTTCTAGATCTCAGCTGTCAATCAGTGCCCCTTCATGGTCTGCCATGAATATCAAGCCATTGAGGAACAATAGCAAATGATAACATATTCTCTAATATTTTTGAAGCTTTGAATATAAGCAGATTTTTAATAGGCCATTATGTTCAGGAAAACTTGGCTGTGCAATAGTAGATAAGCAAACATCTACAAAGGATATATGTGTCACTAGCATAACCCCCCTTATTTTCTAGCATAAACAAGAGTTGAAATGAAGATCAAAAGCAACTTTGAAGGGTAAAATCTGCATGTGCTGAGCATCCAGATGGTATGGATATATTCCAAAAAGCTGCTATAGCATAATCCAGACTCTCTGCCTTCCATGACATCAAATGTGCTGATCACAAGAACATTATTTTATTCCCTTCCAAATACAAGCAGGGAAACCCTGGAAGCAGCTCTCACCATCTACCCAAGAAACTCCAGACATTTGCTCAGGCTAAAAGCTCTACTCACCAAAGCTTAGCTTGGACCTCATTCACATACAGCCTCTTCAATCAGACTTTCACATCAACGAGACTTACATAGACAATATGAGACAAATGGTAAATGGTACCATCATGTCACTGAAGATATTTGTTTGCCTTATGTTATAACTCTTCTAGATACTGTGAGAACTTTGCAAAGAAGAGAGCTGGCATGAAATCACCTTCAGAGGAGCGCTTTTAAGAAGTGATAGACCGTGGTTCCAGTTCTGGTTCCGGGACCAGGTGCTGTCTGTAGAACGTGTCCCCACGCACTCTGTAGCAGACAGAGATAGACTCTGACTGCCACGGTCCCCCCAGCTGCTGCTGAGGGAATGTGTACAGCTACCTGCCTCCAATTGAGCAAACAGGCAAGGACAGAGGACTCTGAAAGACAGACTCAGAGGTGGGTCCACCAGGCCCCAGTGCCTGAATCCCAGCCAGGGAAAATTGTGTTCCAGTCAAGTTCCAGTTCTGGTTCCGGGACCTGGTGCTGTCTATGGAGCTTGTCCCCATGCACTCTGTAGCAGACAGAGATAAACGTTGGCTGTTAGGGTCCCCCCAATGGCTGCTAAGGGAACTCGCACCACCACCCTGCCTCCAACTGCTCAAACAGAGAAGGATTGAAGACTTGAAATTCAGTCCCCTGCCCAGAGCAGAGGTAGAGATTGAGCAGACCTTTTGTTTAGTGGTGACAGGAGACACACAAGCCCTCTTGCCACAACTGACCAGGACCCACCTAATGGTGAACCACTGAGCCATGGGCAGACACTAGTGTGAAAATTTACATAATAATATAAAGAACAACAAGGTAACTCCAGAAGAAAGAGGGGATCCTACAACTACAAGATCTGAACTGAACAACGAAGAGGAAACAGAAGGAAGCAACACCAAAAATTCCTTTATGATGATCATCGAAGCTCTCAAAAAAGATATGAAAAATTGCCTTAAAGAAATAGAAGAAAATACAAACAAAAAATTGGAAGAGATGAACAAAGCTATGAAAGAAACATGCCAGGAACTAAAAGCTGAAATAGAAGCAATAAAAAAGTAAGCTGATCAGCATGGACATTGCCTTCACTAGGAAGGTCAGAATGCGTTTGCAAATATCTCGCATAGAGTAGTTGAGTTCTGTCTCTATATTTAATGAAAGCTAACATACTTTACTCACCGGCACAATATAACTAGCTGTTTCTAAAGGGCCAAGGATCCATGCTACATATTGACTATCAGTGAACAGATTAAATAGTTCAGGAGAATATGTATTAAGGCCAGTTATAGAGCTAGAAACTATTCCACTTGAGCAGATTTGCCTGCTGTGATTTGCACATCTGTAAGCGGTGGAGAGACCACCATTGTACAGCATTTATTAGCATTCTTTAAAGGTTGTAATGAAATAACTCTGCGAAAACACACTAAATGAGTCTTTAAAAAGTTAATCAATTTTGGAGGAAGGATAGTGATTATTAAAACCATACATTTTTGAGCACATAAAAAGTACATTCTGAATTAGTGGCTTGTACCCATGAATGTCATGAATATCCAGAATCTATGCTGCTCAGAAACCTATGTTGCCTGGACCCCCGGCCTTCATTCTTATGCTAAAACCCTTGCTGCCCAGGCCTCTTGAGCCTAAGGTGGGTTAAACTGAAGGCTCCTGCTGCAGTTGAGCCTTGAAGCCTAGGGCTTGGTAGTAACAAGGCCTAAATGAATGTTTCATTAGCATAAGGTGTTAAAAGTTTATACTGTATGATACTAAATGTTTTTAAGTTAAGCTTAAATCCTTATGGAATTACATTTAATACAGCATGCAATAAGATAGAACAACTTAGCAGGGCAGTATTTATAAGAGATTGTAACTAACCCACATTCATGGTACAGTAGCAAAATTCTAAAGAAAAGATAAGAGGCATGGTATAACATGCCTACTGTCCTGGCTATACCAGAAACTAAAGGCCAGAATACAGCCTTTTTAGAAAACACTGGCAGTTTCTCAAGTATATAGGAAATATAAGCTGCCACATAACTCTGCAATCTCACTTCTTGAAATCTAGCCAAGAGAAATAAAAATATCTACTCCCCTATTATAAGTTCACAAACAAAATGCAATATATAGTTCATGCAGTAGTATTTAGAAATAATAAAGAAGAAAATACTAACACATGCTATATACATGAACATCAAAACATTATGCTGAGAAAAGAACCTAGATATAATGCAGGTTTCTCTGTGTGGCCTTGGCTACAGAGATCCATCTATCTCTATCTCCCATGTGTTGGGACACGTCTGGATTCTTGATGAAAACTTTTCATGCTCTTCCTACCTTCATACTCATACAAGAGTTAACTTACAGACACCATCAGCATTTCACCTGTATCAGACCTGTCCTCTCAGGCCAAGATGTATAAAAAAATGCAACATATTAACTCTGTAAAAATTCCTTACCACTATGATTCAAATACAAAAGCATGCTTGCTTCTGTGAGAAAAAAAATTGCTTTGTCTTTAGTCCTAATTCTCTGTGTTTGGAGGATTTTTAAAATCCTGGTAGAATAAGTGATCCTTATTCAATGCCTCCTTAATAACTGCCTGGATATCTGGGGAATTATTATATATTTTTAAAATATCATTTACTAAATTCTAATATGAAAATGCCTGAATGGGGACTTTCTCAGGTCTAAAGGAATTGTAATAATCCTGTAAACAATTACCTGCCCTTTTCTATTTTTTTTGCATCAATCGTCTCCTCCTGTGGAAACTATGGACATTAATCATCTAGGTGATTAAAGAAAGTCTAAATCTTTTTACAAACCCGCATTTCTCTCATCTTGAGTGCCTCTTTAATGCCCTTGACAAATTGGTCATGGGCTGAAATGCTCTGTCCCATGTGTCCACAATCTAACCCAGCTGACCTTCGTCCCTATCACTCCTCCGTACCTCAATAGGCTTCTCTCCGGGCCAGGCAATCCTAGAGAGAATGATGAACACCAAGCGCTTGGACTTTCTACTGACAGGGACGTTCTTCTCTCCTGAGGAATAGTCGTACCACACGTTGAGGCACCAGTCGCCCCGACCCACGGGACTTCAACACAGGAGACCACCTACAAGAGAGAATGAAGGGAAAGGAGACGCAAAGGAAGGCAGCAGGACAAATGGGAGTCTGATCGAGCTCGATTTATTACTATTCTAAACATGCTTATATAACAGAATATGGGGAGGGGCAATCTTCAAACACCTGTAGGAAGCTGGCTAGGGGAGCAGGATATTGGCAGGGTAAAAAGGTGACTGGTCTTGCTTCAGGGGAGGGTTGCTAGGTTACCTAACCATAGAATGTTCTTGCTATTCTAGTCTTTAGAGCTACCTTTATGGGAGGACTGTTAAGTAACCTAGCCACAGAATGTTCCTGTTATTCTATTCTTTAGAGTTACTTCTCTGTTACTGTGAAGCAAACCAGAACATGTTTTACTTTGGGAGAATATCTATTTTACCTGGAAGGACATCTATTTTATTTGGGAGAATGTCTATTCTACTTGGGAGAACATCGTGCTGGCTCAGTGGTTGGTTTCTCAGTAAGTTCCCATGGGAGCCTTTAGCTAGAGGCCTAGAGGCTCAAGTCAGGGTCTTGGTCCCTGACAATAGTGGGAGACTTTAATACCCCACTTTCAACCCTGGATAGGTCAACCAGACAGAGACTCAACAGAGAAATAAGGAGTCTAAAAGAGGTTATGATGCAAATGGATTTCATAGATATCTACAGAAGCTTCCACCCAAATGCAAAGGAATATACATATTTCTCAGCTCCTCATGGAACTTTCTCCAAAATTGACCACATAATTGGTTATAAAGCAAATATCAACAGATACAAAAAATTGGAAAGAATCCCTTGTAACATATCAAACCACCAGGGCCTAAAGTTAGAGTTCAACAACATCAAAAATCAAAGAAACCCTACCAACTCATGGAAACTAAATATGACTCAGCTGAACCATCTCTGGGTCAAGGAAGAAATTAAGAAAGAAATGAAAGTCTTCCTAGAATTTAATGAAAATGAATCCACAACATATCCAAACTTGTGGGACACAATGAAAGCAGTCTTAAGAGGAAAATTCATAGGACTAGATGCCTACATGAAAAACCTAGAGAAATCCCACACTAGAGACCTAAGAGCTCAACTGAAAGCCTTAGAACAATTAGAAGCAAACTCACCTAGAAGGAGTAGACAGCAGGAAATAATCAAACTTAGAGCTGAAATCAATACAATTGAAACAAAAAGAATAATACAAAGAATCAATGAATCTAAGAGCTGGTTCTTTGAGAAAGTTAACAAGATAGATAATCCCTTAGCCAAACTAATCAAAAAACAGAGAGAGAGTGTTCAAATCAACAAAATCAGAAATGAAAAGGGGGACATAACAACAAACCCCCAGGAAATCCAGAGAATTATCAAATCATATTTTGAAAATCTATATTCCACAAAATTGGAAAACCTAGAAGAAATGGACAGCTTTCTGGATAGGTACCTTCTACTAAAATTAAATGAAGATCAGATTAATTACCTAAACAGGCCTCTAACCCTTAAGGAAATTGAAGCTGTCATTAAAAGCCTCCCCAAAAATAAAAGCCCTGGTCCAGATGGTTTCAGTGCTGAATTCTACCAGACATTCAAAGACGAATTACTACCATTACTCCTCAAACTATTCCACACAGTAGGAACTGAAGGAATATTGCCAAATTCCTTCTATGAGGCCATAATTACCCTAATACACAAGCCACTCAAAGACACAACAAAGAAGGAGAATTACAGACCAATTTCCCTCATGAATATTGGTGCAAAAATTCTCAACAAAGTTTTGGCAAACCGTATACAACAATGTATGAAAAACATCATCCCTCACGACCAAGTAGGCTTCATTCCAGAAATGCAGGGCTGGTTTAACATACGAAAAACTGTAAACGTTATCTATCATATAAACAAACTAAAGGAACAAAACCACATGATCATATCCTTAGATGCTGAAAAAGTCTTTGACAAAATCCAACATTCCTTTATGATTAAAGCCCTGGAGAGATCAGGAATACAGGGAGAATACCTAAATATAATAAAGGCGATTTATAAGAAGCCAACAACCAGTATCAAAAAAAAAAAAATTCAAACCTTTCTTTGATTAGAGCAAAAAGTGATGTGAGATGCCTTTCTCTATGCTGTGAATGTCATTGGTAAATAAAGAAACTGTGTCCACCAAGAAAAAAAAAAAAAGTGATAGACCAATCCACAGGCACCATGTTAGGCCTTGAAAGAAAAGAGTTGGTCTCTGATTCCATCTGGGTGAAGGATCATGTATAGTATAACATAGATATAGAGGGAAAGGGTCGTTAATTCCAGACTATCCATAGAGATAGAGTACAGTAGCCACAGGCAGCCATGATGGAATCTTGAATGGAAAGATTTCTCCTCAGTTCCAGAAGACAGAGGAGGTTTCTGATTCCTATGGTTTAAAGGGGATGGTAGAGCTACCCTCTTCAACATGGCATGGCCTGCTCTCCATGTCAGCAGTCAGGAAGTTATAAAGACAAGCGGTAGTTCAAGGTTGTCCTGACACCTCATGACCACAGCACACTTTATCAGCTTTGCATCCCAGCAAGAGGTGCAGGAGAAATATGGTCTGATTTCTCAGAGAAAAGCTAGTACTTAGAAAGTCTCCTATCTAATGGATATTATCTCTCCAAATTCCCTTAGGATAGCCTTGTGGGAGATTGAGTGATCTGTTCCACACATAGCCATGCCTTTTGCCATGCCAATTTTCTGAGTTGCATGCTATAAGCAGCAATATTTCACAGCCCCACTATTGGTCTTCCCTGTCAACTGAATATGATAGATATCAGATGCCATTGTAGCTTAGGGTTTAAAAGCAGTACTTGTTCCTTCTACCATTTATCTTCACCATCAAGTGCTGCATCTAGTAATGCATCATGATTAGCTCCAGCTATTGACTTGACACAAACCTAGAGAAACCTGGAAAAAGGAAACTTCAACTGAGAAATTGCCTTAACTTGACTTCTAGCTAACATAGAAGGACCCAGCCCACTGGGGGCAGTGTAGTCCTTCGACAGTAGGTCAGAGCTTTATGAGAACTTTAAGAGCTGAACAAACCAGAAGAAGCAAGCCAGTAAGGAGCATTTCTCTATGGCCTTTGCTTCAATTCCTGTCTGCCCTGGCTTCCTTCCTGGATGGAATAGTTTCCCTGCCCAGCAGGGTCTTCAGAGTGGACCTAGACCTGGGAAGGAAGCAAATGGAAGGCAGGAACACAAACAACAGAAGGACAAGACAAATCTCTCTGTTCAAGTCCTCCTCTGTGCTTTATTTTTACAGCCAATATTTATACAGAATCTTTGCCATGCAGGTAGCTGGGAGAAAAGGGTGTGGGAAATACAAGAGAATGTGGCAAGCCTGTGAGAGGAAGTAAGACAGGGTAGAATTGATATGGAAACCTATCTGTTATCTGTTGAGGGTTTGAAGGGTGTCACCTGCTGAGCTAAGGGAACTACAGGAGAAGGCTGGAGGATGTCACCTGCTGAGCTGAGAGAGTCAAGCCAGACTAACAGGAGTCATGGATTAGCTACAAACAATAGGGACATAGCCTTCTGGCAAATGACTATCTGGGGTAAAGATTGCTGGCTAGCTATAGGAGCTAACTTATAAAATATGGCTAAATTGGCTTTGGCTCCCAACAGAATAGAAACTATAACCTGAAGTACCCTTTCTTTTCTAAATTTCATTTGCTCATGTTGTTTATCACAGCAAAAGAACCCAAAATAGGGCTGGAGTTAGAGTTAAATAGAGGAAATTAAGCATAGAAGCCAATTGATTGTAGTGGATTTATGTTTGTATGTTGTAAACATGTGTCCCTCCTACTGGTTTAATAAAAAGCTGATTAGCCAGAGGCAGACAGGAAGTGAGGGCGGGACTAAGAAAACTCTGGGAACAGGAAGAACAAAGCAAAGATGCTAGGAGACGCAGAGAAAAGAAGTTGCAATGTCTCTGAGAAAAGATACCAAGCTGCATGGCTGAACAAGATAAGAATTATGGGTTGAGTTAAGATAAAGGAGTTAGCAAATTATATGCCTGGGCCCTAGGTCAATCAGTATAAAATTAATATAAACTTTTGTGTGATTATTTGGTGCTAAGTGGCAATGGGGCTGTGAGTGGGTCCAAATCTCAGGGCTAGGCTTGAAAGTCTGGGCCAGAAACCTCATAATACTACAGTTGGTGCTCACACCCTGTCAGTGATATGCAGAAAAAAAGAACTGTTTTTAACTAACAGAAGTCCTGAAGAACACTGTCTTCTCTCTTATGCACTCTGCTGGCTTTGAACCCTGTAGAACACTAGATGTTAGGTTCCATGAGAAGTCCCACACAAGATTACCATCCACAATAGGCAAATATCAGAGCATTCATTATCTCAAGAGTAAAGGTACAAGTATACTGGACCACACATATGACCAAGAGGTAAAATATCAACTCTGAAAGAAGCTCAAAGGCTCCCTTTATACTCAGCTGAAGGAATTCTAAACGCAATGGTTAGGGCTAAAAGCGGTGGTCTAAGGCTATAGTTTTTCCATTCTTGGGCAAACCTGGACAAGTCCCAGGCTATGTTCTTATTTGGTTATTGCCATGAAGTACCTGGACATGGGTGGGGGGAGTTAGCACAGGTGAACAAGCAGCTCTCCTCAGTTAATTGCTCTTTGTTTGTGAACTTACACCTAGTCCTTGACTGAGTTATTAGGGGCCTGTCATGATAGCTGTCTGGCCCTCTCTCTCACTCTGGATTTTCTCAGTAAGATCCTGCTGTGCACAAGTTAACTAGTGTCAGCCTCTCTTGCTGCTATCCAAAATGCTATTTTTGTCTACAATGGAAAGAACATAGCCACAACCAAGACTATTTGAAACATTCCTTCTTTCTGCTGAAAGGAATCTACAGCTAGGTGTCTTTAACCAGCAGAGCCTAGTTTGGAGGGATATAAAAGGAAGAAAAACAAAGCAAGGAATGGTGGCAGTGAGGAGAGACCTGGCAGTTAAAAGTCAGCCTTTATAGCGCACTCTGGAAAATGGGAAATGGGGTACAGAATAAAAGATCCATTGTACATGAACTTTTGGCAAGTGACTCTGCATTCACAGGATAGTTGGTCAGTTTGGACAAAGAAAATTTCCATTTCCAGTCTCTAGCTTTTTGTTTACGTTAACCAAAGTAACCAGATTTCTAACAATTGCACTGGACATGGGGTAGGGGTCAGGGGTGAAGGGACATTGACTTCCCAGTAAATAAAGAGATTAGGTTAATCAGACATGCCTGTGGCTTGCCTAGTCTACAGAATCTATCTGGGGTGTTACATGTTATTTTTGTAGTACTTTTCATAGCCTTGCATATTTTTCTGTATAGTCAGACACATCCCACTTTTTCCTAGTCTCTCTCAACCATTCCCCTGAGTCTGTGGAAGCTACAGAGCTGCACAGGCCAAGTATATACTGGTCACTTGGCAAGTCTATGGAAACGGGTTACAGGCCACATCCCATCATCCATCCTGCAAGAGAAATATTCTCATCAGGAGCTCTTTTCCCATTAGCCAGAAAATCATCTTTTATTCTTCTACACTTTATAAGATGCAAGATTTTCATGAATTTTAAAATTAATACAAAGCACTCAACTTTGACCTTATATTTTCACTTCTCATTTCATAAAAAAGTAGATGGAAAAAAAGCAAAAAATTAATTTTTACTATGTCCACCTCAAAATACTAAAATATACTAAATATCAAAAGTTACAAAGAAAGAAAAGCCTGTCTACAATAGAAAGCACACTTAAAGACTTGTATTTAAGACATTGTACGTAAATTCTTTCCTCTGGCTTCCCACTCCATCCCCCAATACTCCCACTCTTTCACCCCCACTGTACACGTACACACACACACACACACACACACACACACACACACACACATATGAAAGGCACAGCAATCTCTCTTTACAATAACCAACAAGCAGCAATTTCAGATCTACATTTCTCTCTTGGGAATCCTGACGCCAGGTGAATTGGCAAAGGCAGGAAGACCTGAGGGAGACTAAGTGACTTATTTCCCTACAGATAATTTCTGCTTAGCAAAGAGCATTCCCAGGTGAAGGACATCAAAAGCAAGGAAGAACTCGAAAAGCACCTCCATTTTTTTGAGCAAAGTTCTCAGCTTCTAGAGAAGCCTAAAGTCTGCATAGGAACAAAGTTCAGACAGGAAAGGTGTCTTAGGGGCTGATAACAGTTAATTACCCATGGAATGTCTCAGGCCCAGAGACAGTCAGGAAAGACCCCACCCAGGAGTCAAAGAAAGGGCTTGGCAAACAGCCAGCCAAGATAATAACCATATGATTCTTGCCTAACTTTGTGATTTTTTGTATAACCTTGTGATTTTTTTGAGTTTAAAACCCAGCATGAGTGAAAGGGCAGGTACCTCCTCTGGCCACAGTCACATCTATGTGTCTGTGCGTCACAGCTAGGTCATTGTTGTGCCTCGTAATATACAATAAACCTTGCTTTCGCATTTAGGAGAGTTCGTGTCTCTGGTGTTCTCTTGGGAGCCTTGTGACTGGACCACAACACAGGTTCCAGACTCTGGTGGGCTAGGAATTGCTAAGGGTCTCAAATCTATCACCCAGCAGTGTTCAGATCCTGAGGTGCACCCTACTGTCAGAACCCAGGCAACAGAAACTGATGGGAGCAAGTTGATTTATTAATATGAGAAAGTGGAGAAAAAAGAGACTTCCTGTCTTAAATCTCCATATAAAGTGTAGGCTCTGTTTCTGGTGTAACAGGGCAAAAGAGAATCACATAAAAATAGTCAGGAAATCCTTCACTGCCACCACACACACACACACACACACACACACACACACACACACACACACACAAGATGAGCCTCTGCCTTATCAGAGAGACAAATCTAAGGGCTTGGCTCTCCTGGGGTGAGTACCCACAGCTATTCAGATGACAGCATCTGGATACTTGAAAAGAGAAAGTGGTGAGTGTATCTTAATTGACTAATATTCCTCCCTTTTGTTTATTATAAAAGGTAAGGAAATAGTGAAGGACCCTGGGTTCTAGGGCTTGAATCAGGCATTCAGTTTAGGTATTCGGCAGAGCACCACCCATGAGAACAAGGAACTATAAGTCTAAAAGTCTGTCCCAGGAAACAGAGTGGCCCAGCCCAGATAGCCTTAATCAACTCAGATAGGACAAATGGTTGAACCTGTGATTAAAATATCAGAAGTTCCGGGGCTGGAGAGATGGCTCAGAGGTTAAGAGCACTGACTGTTCTTCCAGAGGACTTGAGTTTAATTCCCAGCAAAACCACATGGTGGCTCACAACCATCTATGATGAAGTCTGGTGCCCTCTTCTGTAAAACTGTATGCATAATAAATAAATAAATCTTTAAAAAATGTTTCCTTTTAAAATACCAGAAGTTCCAAGCAGAATAGCGGTGACCAACACTCGATTGTAAAAGTCCCCTGACCAGCTGGTCTTAAGGCAACCCCATGACTACTGTGAGCAACCTTATGACTTTAAAGTATGACCTTTAAAGTGACCAATCATGTGTTGCCCAGTTGCTATGGTGATTTTATAGTCTTAGCCTTTAAAAAGAGATATGAAATTGCTAATCCCGGCTACTCCCTTGCTCCCGAAGCAGGGAGGGAGCCCACCTGTACAGACAAAATAAATCCTCTTGCTTTTTGCATCAACTGGGACTGGAGTCTGGGTTCTTGGGCCCCCCTTCCCGAGGATAGTACCCTGAGTCTGGGGTCTACCATGTGGGGGCTCGTCTGGGATTTTGGGGGTGCCCCTGGACCCCAACTCTGGGACCGGTTGGAGGTAAGAATGAGCTCCAGTTGTTTCATGTCTGTTGTGTCCTTATCTGTTGTCTGGGCGATTTGGCATCTGTATTTTTGTTCCTGGGCAGGACCAGTGTAGTTGGCCCAGTGGGGGAGACAGGCAGATGTGCCTTGAGTCCTTGGCCTCCCTGGTCCCCTCCCTGGGGGTCTCCTCTAGGGTTGTCTGAGAGGAAGGTAAAAGACTTGGTGTCTCCCCTTCCCAGGGAACGGAGCCGTTCACAGCCGCTCCTGTCTGTATCTGTATTTTCAGTCTGTAGCCGAGTCGCCCGCCGCTCCATTGTGTTTGCACCGTGTTTGTCAGTTGTCTCAGTGTTTTCTGGAGTCTGTCTAAAATAGGAAGACCAGGACCAAGAAGCCCCGGTTCTTCCCGAGAGCCAGGGGGAACCTGTTGCTGCCTGGCAGCATTCCCATAGCAGCCTCCTAAAACTGTTTATTGCTCTCTTCATGTGTAACATTGCCCTGTTTGGTTTTATCCATGCAGATGTTTTAGCCAGGCTACACCTATTGATGAATGTGTGAGTGCATGAAAAATGTGGCCACAGAATGTGTGTTTAATGTTTGGACTCATGTGTGCTATGACTGCACTTATGGTCAGGAATCAGAACTTAGCAGGAGTTCAAATGTATTTTGATATGACACTAATAGAAGTTACTAAATAAAGTTAAAATCTGTTATAATTAAAAATCTATGCATGAGAAAATTTAAAAGCATATGACATGACTCCATTTTAGATTGCATTTTTGGTCAGTCACTGACTGTAGTCGCTGAGACAAAGCGACTGCTGCTTTGATCATTCAGATCCAGTGGGTTTGTTATCTTCTACAGAGGTTGGTTACAAATTAGTTAAGAAAAACAAAAAACACTACTGCTAGTTTCAGATGCTTCATGTTGGTTGATATAGTAGCATTAGCACTATTTGTAATCTGTACTGAAATCCATACAGTAAACTCATGCCTTTGAGCCATAGGAAAAACTTAGGCATCCTAAAATGATTTTGGGTTAAAATCATTAACATACTTTTCAGAGGACTGAATATATAATTGAAAAAAATGTGTGTGTGTGTGTGTGTCTGTGTGTGTAATCATAAATCATAAGGAAGGATATATTTTATTTTGGGAATATATTTTATTCAGGGGTTCTGATGGGAGACTCAGTGATACAAGAGATGAAACAGTTGAGTGGTTTCTGGAAGGCTGCATTGGTTCACAAGGTTGAAGCTCAGTGGGTCAGGTCCTTCTTCCAAGAGCATACAGGAAAGAGAGGAGGGGCTTCTGCATCCATGCACCCCAAATCTTAAGCTGTCCTTCAACCATGTCCCTAATTCTGTAGCCTCAGTGGTCATATTTGAATTCCAAATCTACACTGGCCAAGCAGAGAGAGAGAGAGAGAGAGAGAGAGAGAGAGAGAGAGAGAGAGAGAGAGAGAGAGAGAGAGAGAGGAGGGAGAGAGAGATATTTTTAGCACAATAACAGGCACTTTTAAGTGTATTTTAGAAGACAACCAAAGTAAGTGGCAGATAACAGTGACCAGCTTGATGTTAAAATTTTGAACTTTGGAAGTTTAATATAAGAAGGAAGAGAGACGTAAAATACTTCTTATACTTACAATTTGCATTTATACATCTTAAAACACATTTTAAGACCCTCACAACTTACTTAAGCTTTTATATCCTAAGATTTTACAACTTGTATTTGTATATGTTAGAACACTTTCTTAGACTTTCAGAACTTATATAAACTTTAGGCTTTTTTATTTATTAATTTACCACAAAACACAAGTGATTGATTCTAAAAACAGTTATTGTGAACTAAGTTACTTTAAATAAGGAATAGTGGAAAGTTATTCTGAAACCTTTGTGACTTTATCTCCTTTCAGAGCAAGGTAAACTATATTTGTCTTCCTTGGCTAGAGGCCAACTAGCTCTAGGTCTAGAACTGACCTTGGGGACATGAGAATGAAAGAGGTGGCCCTGCCCCTCACCAGGTGGCAGCAATCCAGAGAGAGGCCCTGTACTTTACCTACTGATGTATATACAAGCGAGCTGGTCCCAAGGGTACAAGATCAGGAGAACTGGCCCCACTTTTTGCTGTCTGCTACATTGGGTGAGCTAGACAACTTTCCTACTGGTGATGATGAGAAAAAGCTGGTGGGCTGACCAACCCAGCTACAATTGAGGCCCAGAACCAGGACCATGAAATAGCATGCCCCACATCTGTGAAATGTTGGAGCACATGAAGAGGCTGGACTTGCAGATCCAAGCTGCAGGGTCTCCATGACACAAGGCAGGAACAGAATATCCAAGATGAGTCCCAGTGAGGGCTGAGTTTTCATAGTACAGCAGAAACCAGAGGCCTTGAACCACATCAATGTCTCATGGCAATGAACACTTACAAGTAAAGATGTATTAACTAAAGGATGAACTGTATGACTCACTGGGCCGTACTATAACTTGAACACCAAGATTTTTGCCTGTTTTTTTATTTTACTTTTAAATTTTGCTTTTGGAAACTCAAAACAATTGCACTAAAATCAGGAACAAGACAAGGCTGCCCACACTCTCCATGTCTGTTCAATATAGTTCTTGAAGTTTTAGCTAAAGCAATAAAACAACAAAAGGACATCAAGGGGACACAGATTAGAAAGGAAGAAATAAACCTTTTCTCTTTGTAGATAATATGACAGTATACACAAGTGATCCCAAAAATTTTACCAGGGAACTCCTGTGGCTGATAAACACCTTTAGTAATATGACAATGTGGTGGAATAAAAATCAGTAGTACATATATATATGTGTGTGTTGTAGTAAGTTTTTCCCGGCCTGTATGGGTCCGGAGATTTATGACCTGGCGCACGTGTGGCGCCAGTTTGGAACCTGGTTCGCGCACCCGCAGCTTTTGTCCCCCAAAAGAAATGAATCACACGCTTATATACTTTACACTGCTTGGCCCATATCTTAAGCACATTACTAGTTAGCTCTTTCTTCTTAAATCAACCCATTTCCATGAATCTACCCACCACGTGGCTTGCAGCCCGTGGCTCACCTGAATTCCTACATGCTTCTTCTTCGGGGGACAGATGGCAACTCGTAAACTCCACCCCTTCTTCCTACCTGGCTGCCTCTGATTCTCCACCCACTTCTACGGTGCCCTGCATGGGTCCAAACAGTCATTTATTTACATGGTACAGAGAACATTCCACCACATTTCCTGCTTCATAAACAGAAAGGTGGTATGAAAAAACCTAGAGAGAGATTACATAGTGCCTTGTTGATATTAAACTTTCTTAATGCTGATGAGAAAGGGATTTCTGCTGCAGAGAAACACTGGGTAATAGAAAGGACTTCTGAGTTGAATCAACCTGTTTATTTTAAGGATGTACTAACTTCAGAATGGAAGCCAGGGCATGTGCTTCGTTGGGGTAGGGGTTTTGCTTTTATTTCCACAGGAAAAGAGAAAATATGGGTACCAACGAGATTGATAAAGGATTGAAAAGGAGAACCCTCCTGAGGAGGAGTAATGGCTTATGAGCCGATAAAACAATTGGATATATGGTAAGGAAAATTCACTTAATTAAGGTGGGGCAGGGTCTTAATTTTGTTTTTACAGAAGAATGGATACAACTCTCTTCACAAAGCTAAAAGGATGCTGAATGCTCAGACTTTGGAAACGTTAAAAGGACTACAGGGGATTACAAGGACACCTG
>PVIH01010001.1:0-78515 GCA_004025045.1 Sigmodon hispidus
CTAGCTTGTCCCAGCTGGGGACAGTTAAGTCTCCAGAGACCGTAAACCATGGAGCCGTCCGATCGATATCCTGCAAAACCTGTCTAAGGGTACTGTTACTGATTTTTAAATCTCTCTGGCATAAAATCGCCTGGGCTGGCTGTATGAAAGCCTCACAATGCGAACTGTGCTTATTACCCATGATACTTATTTATCTACATAAGATTTATCCACGGGCATGCGCTGCCACTTTATCTACAGCGGACTTACTTTCGCTTTAAACACAGCAACAAAGGCACTCTTGCCCGGGCTTGTGGCACCGGAGCCAAAAACAGCACAAAAGAACAACAATAAAAATCAGAGGGAGCAGTCCAGCAACAATAAGAGGGTTGATTCCCGCAATCAACATGCCCGGGGACTTACCGACGTCGTCCGCTTCCCGTGTGAAGTTCTGAATCCTCTTTGGCCCCTCACCGTGGTGCTGCCACGGAGGCTCCCGGGTTTCCGGCACCAGCTGCGGCGAGCCCTGACCAGCAGGGAATAACACCACGACTCGAGGATCCTTCTTCAATCACAGTTTATTGAAGCGCTGCTTGGTTGAGGGAGAGCTGAAGGTGAGGGGCCCCGACCACGGATGTCGGCGTGCTTATATGCAGGTCGTAGGCATGTCTAACTGGCCGGACACCCGAGGCTTATCAGGATTGGTCAGCTGGCATTGCTAGGCAGACTGGCAGGCGGACGAGCGCCAAACAGCACGGATGAGCTGATGTGGCAAGCAACTTAGGGCGACGCCCTGAGGGGAAGCCGGCGCCATCTTGTAATGGCGGACAGTCGTCACACTATTTGACAAAAATTTTAGATCACTGAAGAAAGAAACTGAAGAGGATATCAGAAAATGGAAAGCTCTCCCATGTTCCTGGATGGGTAGGATCAACAAAGTAAAAATGGCAATTCTACCAAAAGCAAACTATAGATTCAATGCACTGCCCATCAAAATCCCAACACACTAGTTTTTAGACCTTGAAAGAATAATACTCAATTTCATTTAGAATAACAGGAAAACCAGGATGCCAAAACAATTTTGCTCAACAAAAGAACCTCAGGAGGCTTCACCATCCCTGACTTCAAGTTATACTATAGAGATACAGTAATAAAAACAGCCTGGTACTGGCATAAAAACAGACTTGTGGATCAATGGAATAGAACTGAAGATCCAGACATTAACCCAAAAACCTATGAACAACTGATCTTCAACAAAGAGGCCCAAAATATTCAATGGAAAAAGGTTGTATAATTAACAAATGGTGTTGGCATAGCTGGATGGTAGTATGTAGAAAAATGTAAGTAGTTCCAAGCCTGTCATCCTGCACAAAACTCAAATCCAAGTGGATCAAAGACCTCAAAATAAACCCAATCACTTTGAACTTGATAGAAAAGAAAGTGGGAAATACACTTCTATGAATTGGCACAGGGGACCACTTCCTAAATATAACACCAGTGGCACAGACTCTTAGATAAACAATCAATAAGTGGGTTCTCCTGAAGCTAAGAAGCATCTGTAAAGCCAAGGACACTGTCAATAGGACAAAACGACAACCTACAGAATGGGAAAATATTTTCACCAACCCTACTAGTGATAGAGGATTGATCTTTAAGATATAGAAAGAACTCAAGAATCTAGAGCCCCAAAACTTGAATAACCCAATCAAAAAATGAGGTTCAGAACTAAAAAGGTAATTCTCAGCAGAAGAATTACAAATGGTTGAAAGACACTTGAAAAAGTGCTCAATATGTTTAGCCATCAGAGAAATGCAAATCAAAACAACTTTGAATACCACCTGACACTTGTAAGATTGCTTAAGATAAAAGGCACAGATGACAGCTTATGCTGGAGAGGTTGCAGAGCAAGGGGAACACTCCTCCATTGTTGTTGGGAGTGTATGCTTGTTCAGCCATTTTGGAATGCAGTATGGCAGTTTCTCAGAAAACTGAGAATCAATCTCCCCAAGGACCCAGCAATACCACTTCTGGGTGTGAACATGCACAGTTACCCTCCAAAGGCATTAGCTCAACTATGTTCATAGCAGCATTATTTGTAATAGCAAGAACCTGGAAACAACCTAGATGCCTGTCAACTAAAGAATGGATTAACAAACTGTGAAACAGCTACACAATGGAGTACTATTTAGCAGTAAGAAAAAATGATATTCTAAAATTTGTAGGCAAATGGAAGGATTTGGAGAATATCCTCCTGAAAGAGGCATCTCAAATCCAGAAAGATAATCAAGAGATATATTCACTTCTTAGTGTACTCTAAACAAAAAAGAAAAAAAACAAAGCATGCCCAAGCTTCAAACCACAACCACTGAACAGCTTGGGATCTGAAACACCTTGGACTGACAACTTGAATCCCACTCTCCCTAGATGAACACCTGACTCAGTCTCGATGTTGGGGGAAGAAAACTGGATCTGCCAGGGGTGGATGCTGAACTGAGCAATATTGGGACCTTGGTACCTTGGGACCTCCTGTCCATGCTGGGAGAAGATGGGGAGATTCGGTGAAGAGAGTATGACTTGATGTGGTGGGAGGGGAAAGGAACCTTGAATAAAGATATACAGGGATAGAAAATGTGACTTCTTTATTAATAATAAAAAATTAAAAAAACAAACAAATATTTCACTAAAATTCATTACATATATTTTAATTTTTATAATACTCATGTTAAGTAAGGTAATATCTATTATGTATTTATAAATTATTAAATTTTATGTTCATCCTGAAAAAAGAATATGTGTATTTATATCAATTGTTCAATGAATTTAAAGTTTTTATTGCAATTGCATTAATAAAATAAAAGACATACTTTAATAATCATTTGAACTGATGTAAAGAAAAGTCATTTTCAATACAAGCGGAAAAACAGTTTTAGAGATTGTGTATCTATAGATTTTATTGTTACTAAAGCACTAGTAGTTTATGCTTTGAACATTTTTCTCCTGAGTCTTTTCAAAACATAGTGCCAAAAAGACAAAAAATGTAAAAGGCAGTGAGATGGCTCTATGGATGTAGTGCTTGTTATGCAAGTGTGAGGATTTGAAATCTACAAGAAAGCCAGGCACTGATACACTGACATGTGTGTCTACAATCTCAGTTGGTGGGTGGGAGAAACAGGAAGACCAGACAGTCCAGCCAAAATGGTCAAATGCAGGTTCAGAAAAAAAAAAACTGTCTAATAAAACCAGGAAGATTGAGAAAGATATTGACTATGACCTCTGGTCTTCACATTTTTAAGGACCGGTGTACATTCCTGTAAATTCCCATACAACTTTCAAAATGGACATACACACTGAAAACAATAACAATCTCTCTCCTTATCTTTTAGAAAGATTCTAAACATATAAATATATATTGAGATAACTATCCATAAATTAGCATGTATATCAATTTATATTTAAATAATTATATCTACAGATAGACAGGCAGACATTCTTTAGCAAATGGAGACTTAAAACCAGCCTGAATTCTTCTCAGTCCCTTTCAGCTTCAAGTGTGAGAAAGCATTCACTCTATTCAGGCATTTCTGTTGTACCTGTGTAAATTGTTCTTTGCTTCTGTTATGCTGTTGTTCTTTAAAATACAGATACTCATTTTAGCATGGCTTTTTTTCCAGACAACTAACCTTTCTTGTTTCAAAAATCATTTTCTAATATACAACTACCTTTCAACCATCTAACCCTCAAACATATAGTTGTCTTTCTCAAAATCATTCTTGCTATATCATTTGTGTTGTTTCTCTGAGTGGATGAAAAAGTAATGAGAAAGAAATTACACGTGTAAATTCATGATCCATAAAAATTAAAGAGATTGAGTCTCCCTGAACTGGTGAGTAAACATACTTCCATACTTGTCCTCCTTCTTAAGACATCACTTTAGTATATAATGGTACAGATTTGCTCTGTGATTCATGACTTAAGGACTATGGAATTGCATTTCATTTAATGTTCTCCAGTTTAGTATTAAATATCAGCAGCCTATTTGCTAATGATGTAGTTATTAGCAATTCAGTTTCAGCATGCTTTGTAGTCTTTACATTCTGGGACAATATTTCAAAGAATGACTTAATCCAGAAGATCAAATAAAATCAAAGCAGAACAAACCACCTCAAGTCAAACAAACAAAATTCTACTCTTTAACAAGATCCACCCCTGTGGAAATCCACCACATTTCAGACTTTCAATTGCTGTTTTCAGAGAATAAAAACACCAGTCTTTAAAAAAGCCTGCTTGCCTGCACTATACTTCTTTATATACTTAATAGTGGTATTTATGAAAAATTTATTATTATATTAACAGCATTCTCTTATAAAGACTTTCATTTATGGAAAAATAACTATTATGGGTGTTCTAAGGTTAAGTGACACATGCCAGTATATACTGTGATTAACACAAATGACACAACATGAAAACTTATTTTATTCTAACCACTGTGGATAACTATCACAAAATGGTCTTAGTACTAATTGCAAACAATCATATTAGATAGTCACTATTCTATAAATCTAAGTCATAGATATACTAGTTGAACAAAATTTAAATGAATCTCAGAAGACCTCTACAATGCTCTATTTGCAAGTTTTTGCCATCCTTCCACACTTTTGCTTGCCTTGTTCCAGGAAGGTCAGTGATTGCCTGTGTTTTCTGATGAAACATTTTTCCATTGTATGAAGCAAAAGTCTATAATGGAGTAGAATTGATATGTGAGGATCAATAAATATTACTGCAGCAAATAATTTATCCAAAAGGAAGACTTACAATAAGAGTGAAATAAAGGCATAACACCAGAGCATATTACAAAATACACCATGAAATATGGATGTAAGGCCAGCATGATGGCTCAGTGTGTAAAGAAGCTTGCTGCTTTTCTCAATAACTAGAGTTCCAAACCTGGAATCTACATCATAGAAGCAAAAGACCTAGTCCTATAAATCACCCTCTGGTTTCATAAGCTCATTGTAACATGCACAGTAAAAATCACATAGTTAAAAGTAATTAATTAATTGAAAAAAATATTAAAACTAGGTATGGAAGGATACTACACATTGATAACTTACATTAAAATATAAGAGATTTTGAATAAAATATAGAGTAGCAAAAGTCCCAGTTATATATACACAAACAAATAACCATTTTTAAGGACAGAAGCAAAAAGAAAAACAAAGTAAAACAGTGAAGAGATGCAAGAAAGTACTGCATGCATATAGAATCCAAAAGAAATCAGGAAGAAAGGACTTATAGAAAGCACGATAGACAGAATTCAAAAGCAAGGAAAAGATCTGAAAGGTCCAGCAGAATGGTTCATTGGTTAGGGTGCTTCTGCTTCCTTCAAAACCTTTCCATCTAGTTTTGATCCTAAAGACTCACACAGTGAACGGAGAAAGAACAACTTTTGAAAGCTTATCACAGAACTCCACATTGTGTCCTATGCAATAAGGCATTCACACACACACACACACACACACACACACACACACACAATCAATTTAAACTAGTTAATAAGCATATATCTCTTTCAAGCGGGAATGGTCTTCAAATAATCTGCAAAATTGTTTTTTCTTTCTTTATTACCTATTTCAGCTAATATCCCCATGACCTTTCTCAGAAATACTGCTCCATCCTGACATTTTAGCTCATACATTCTGAAGTCCAAATTCTCTCTCTTCTGCCAATCTTTCATCTTAATATTTCTGGACTTTATACAGCATTTCCTATTTACATTGTCTAAACCTCAGTTCATATCATCATATTTCATCTTAATTACCATAACAGGCATATGAAACTTTTTCAATCATGACCCTTTCAAGTCTTCTTACTAGTTTGAAGAACAGTTGACTTTGTAAAATCTAGTAATTAAACAATCTGACCCTTATACTCTCTAACTAGATTGGAAGACTTATAAAACTACAAGGGTTTGCATTTATATTTTATGCAAGGTATAATTCCACTTGACAACTTGACTGACAGTGTTTTAAACACACACATAAATACTGAAAACTACACATCATTTCAATGGTGATTTATAGAACATGAAATGTTCTGTGAAGATAAAAGAAGATGCATTTAAAACAAAGAAATAAGAGGTTGACATGAACAGTTGATAATAATATCCTACATTAAATAAAATATTCCACATGTGTTTTCAAAAGAGATTTCAGCCATATAAATATAAGCTCCTCGATGTATCAGATGTTCCCTAACTTCCAAGTCTTTTTTCCTAATAACATACATACTTTTTTTTTCCTAGTGTGTTTTTCAGGTTTTGTCTTCAACTTTATCAGTCCAGTATATGGAAGATTTAAAAATATGAATATGACAAAGAAATTGTATTTTTTAAAGCCCTCACATTCTATTTTTATATGGTTGGTTTTCATGTACCCTTACAGATGAATCAATCTATCATGAAGTATATCAAAGGTTTAGCAGAAAAATAATCTCAAAAAGTGACAATGTTATCTTTTAATTTATACAATGTAACATTGTGTCACTTTTCTAGAAACAAGGATTATTTAAATTATGAAAGTAAAATCCTTCAGTACTTAATATTAATCATTAATAATATTCTATTATAACATTATTTCTTGCCTATTTGATAGCTCAATAGGTTAAAGTTTGCAGTGAAAACATAAAGTGCAGAATCCAAATCCCAAAATTCACCTATAAAATTTAGGCACAGTAGTGCATATATATATAATTTCATCATACCCATGGCCAGACATAAACAGGCATAAGGATCCCAAGAAGCTCACAGACCTGCTGATCTTGTTTATGCAGGGCAGACAGCCAAGAAACCATACTTCAAAGTAAAATATAAGGACTATCGCCCGCCATTATCCTCCAACCTTTTTATAGATGCCAAAGTAGGCAGGAACCAGTGTGCACACACATGAGTGTGCTTACACTCACATTCACACACACACATACACAGTATACATCACTGTCATCACTTTGTTTTGAAAATCTGAAAGCAATATTGATCACAGATAGCTTCACAGTTGTATATAAAGTGAATTGAATAAGCTATTTAATGGATAGATTATAAGAGGTGAAATACTCAGCCTCTATGTATTGATGAAATAATTCCTCCAAATGTCTAAGTACATAAAACCATTTAAACACAGAATATTTGAAATAAACACATGCTTGAGAGTGTGATTATACTTTCTGTTCCCCTCATCTCTATAAGATGAAAATATAATGATCAAAAAATTACTAAAGAATTTGCCACAAAAGTTATAGAAAAGGGCCCTGGAGAGATGGTTAAGCAGTTAAGAGTGTTCACTACTCTCTTAGAGAATTAAGGCTTAATTCATAACATGCACAAGAAAGCCCATGCCTGTGTATTCATCTCGTTCCAGGAGAACTGATGCCCTTTTCTGTTTTATGCATAAAACTGCATGTATGTGATACATACAAGTTCACACATACACACACAGGCACACATACTAAACTTAATAAATAAGTAAGCAAATGAAGAAACTTAGAGAAAGAAATAAAAGGGGTCAAATCATAGAAATGTGAGATACCTATTCAAGTACTTCACTAAAATATATGAAATAAATGTTTCTGTGTAAGTGTTAGACAAGGATTTTGTTGATGTTTAGGTCTACTGAGAAAAAGCTATATATTTCGTAAGAATCTATTTTTGGACAGTTTTGGGCAATATATGGAGCCTCAAGGGGAGGGTTCAGACTGTGTTTCTGTGCATGGACTGGCACCTTGGAGTCCATTCTTTCCAGAGGAACACCTAACCCAGTCTTGATATTGGGATGAGGAAGTCAGACTTACCTGGAATGGATGCTGAGGTGATCCACCTTGGGACTTCTTGCCCTTTCTGGGGAGAGGGTTGTGGGGTAGGGAGGAGGGAGGCTAAAGACTGACCAGGAGGGGTGAGGAGGGGGAAGGGAGCTGGAACAAGGGGATACATGGATAAAAAATGAGACTTTATTTTAAATAAAAATAAAAGAATCTAATTGTGTCTAGGGCAAAACCAGACAACTGTAAAGAACACAAGATATAACAAAGACAATTACATCTCTCTTCTTACCCTTAAACCTACACAATGGGACAGATTAACAAAGCAAGCATTACATCAGAAAATACACTCTAATCTTACAGTTCTTCAGAAATTTGAAAAAAATAAAACTATTAAAATGAGATTTTTGATACAAGAAATTCATTTGAATACATGAATCATGAAATACTACAAATTAAAAGAATAATTTGGCAGAGCAAGTCCGAGCACACTCTGTAGCAGGCACAGATAAAGTATGCCTGTCACCATACCCCCAACCCCAGCTGCTGCTGAGGGAATATGCATGGCTACCCACCTCCACCTCCAACTAAGCAAACAGATAACGACTGGGGTCCCAGATGGACAGACTCAGAAGCCACCCAGAGAGGTGACAGGAGGCACACAAGCCCGAGTGCCACAACTGACCAGGAGCCACCTAATTGTGAACCACTGAAGCCATGGGCAAATGTCAGTGCAAAAACTTACATAATAATACAAACAACAACAAGGTAACTCCAGAAGAAAGTGGCAATCTTACAAATACAAGACCTGAACTGAGCAATGAAGAGGAAACAGAAGGAAGCAACACCAAAAATTCCTTTTTGATGATCATCGATGCTCTCAAAGAAGATATGAAAAAAAGCCTTAAAGTAATAGAAGAAAATACAAACAAAAAATTGGAAGAGATGAAAAAAATCTATGAAAGAAACATGCCAGGAACTAAAAGCTGAAATAGAAGCAATAAAAAAGGCACAAAATGAGGCAAAGATGGAAATAGAAAACCTGAAGAAAAAAGCTGGAACCAGAGATACAAGCATAACAAATGGAGTTCAAGAGATGGAAGATAGAATCTCTGAAGTGGAAGACTCAGTAGCTCAAAAGGATATATCAGTCAAAGATAATAGTAAAACTAAACAAGCTATGACTCAAACTGTTCAGGAAATCTGGGACACCATGAAAAGACCTAATTTGAGAAAAATAGGAATAGAAGAAGAAGAATACCAGCTCAAAGGCACAAATAATGTTTTCAATAAAATCATAGAAGAAAACTTTCCTAACCTGAAGAAGGAAATGCCTATAAAGATACAAGAAGCTTACAGAACTCCAAAGATATGATCCCAAAAAAACTCAGCGTGCCACATTATAATCAAGCCACAAAACATACAGAACAAAGAAAAAATTTTAAGAGCTGCGAAAGAAAAGGGCCACACACATATAAAGGCAGACCCATCAGAATAACGCCTGACTATTCAACGGAAATGATGAAAGCTAGAAGGGCTTAGTCAGAAGTTATACAGATGCTAAAAGAACATGGCTGCCAAACTAGAATACTATACCCTGCAGAATTATCAATCACTATAGATGGAGTAAACAAGGTATTTCAGGACAAAGTCAGACTGAAAGAATATCTATCTACCAATACAGTACTACAGAGAGTATTAGAGGGAAAACTCCAACCTAAGGACCCCAGATGCACCCACGAAATCAAAGACAATCAATAATTCCACAGAAGATACCCCAGAGAAAGGAAATACAAACAAGTTACCACCAAAAATGGCAGGAAATATGACTCAATGGTCTCTAATTTTCCTTAGTATCAATGGTCTCAACTCTCCTATAAAACGTCACACACTAACAAGATGGATACAAGAAAAGAAGCCATCCTTCTGTTGCCTACAAGAAACAAACCTCAACCAAAAAGACAGACACAGGCTTAGAATAAAGGGTTGGGAAAAGATTTTCCAGTCAAATGGTCCTAAGAAACAAGTGGGGGTTGCAATCCTAATATCTAACAAGGTAGACTTTAAGCTAAAAGCAGTTAAAAGGGACCAAGATGGTCACTACTTATACATCAAAGGAAAAATTGGTCAAGAGAAGATTTCAATCTTGAATATTTATACCCCTAATATAAGGGCACCTACTTATGTAAAAGAAACACTGCTAAAGCTCGAATCCCACATCAATTCTTACACCCTAATAGTGGGAGACTTCAGTACCCCACTTTCAACCCTGAATAGATCAACCAGACAGAGTCTCAACAGAGAAATAAGGAGTCTAAAAGAGGTTATGATGCAAATGGATTTAATAGATAACTACAAAAACTTCCACCCAAATGCAAAGGAATATATACATTTCTTAGCTCCTCAAGGAACCTTCTCCAAAACTGACCACATAATTGGTCATAAAGTAAATATCAACAGATACAAAAAATTGGAAATAATCTCTTGTAACATATCGGACTACCAACTATGGAAACTAAACATCACTCAGCTCAACCATCTCTGGGCCAAAGAAGAAATTAAGACAGAAATCAAAGTCTTCCTAGAATTTAATGAAAATGAATCCACAACGTATCCAAACTTGTGGGACACAATGAAAGCAATCTTAAGAGGAAAATTCATAGCACAAGATGCCTACATGAAAAACCTAGAGAAATCCCACACTAGAGACCTAACAGCTCAGCTGAAAGCCTAAGAGCAATTAGAAGCCAACTCACCTAGAAGGAGTCGACCAAAGGAAATAATAAAAATTAGAGCTGGAGTTTTCATGGCTAGCCACTTTGACAGACATTACTATGGCAAGTGTTGTCTGATTTACTGCTTCAACAAACCAGAAGACAAGTAGTTGTGTATGGATAAATAAAAAGATAGGAACTTATATTTAAAAAAAAAAACTTAGAGCAGAAATCAATACAATTGAAACAAAAAGAACAATACAAAGAATCAATGAATCTAAGAGTTGGTTCTTTAAGAAAGTCAACAAGATAGATAAGTGCTTAGTCAAACTAATCAAAAACAGAAAGAGTGTTCAAATCAACAAAATCAGGAATGAAAAGGGGTCATAACACAGACCCCCAGGAAATACAGAGAATTATCAGATCATATTTTGAAAATCTGTATTCCACAAAAATGGAAAACTTAGAAGAAATGGACAGCTTTCTGGACAGGTACCATCTAACAAAATTAAGTGAAGATCAGATTAATTACCTAAACAGGCCTATAACCCTTAAGGAAATTGAAGCTGTCATTAAAAACCTCCTCAAAAATAAAAGCCCTGGTCCAAATGGTTTCAGTGCCGAATTCTACCAGACATTCAAAGAAGAATTACTACCTTTACTCCTCAAACTATTTCACACAGTAGAATCTGAAGGAATATTGCCAAATTCCCTTTATGAGGCCACAATCACCCTAATACCCAAGCCACTCAAAGACATAACAAAGAAGGAGAATTACAGACCAATTTCCCTCATGAATATGGATGTGAAAATTCTCACCAAAATTTTGGCAAACCGTATACAACAATGTATAAAAGATAACATCCAACATGACCAAGTAGGCTTCATCCCAGAAATGCAGGGCTGGTTTAACATACGAAAAACTGTAAATGTTATCCGTCATATACAAACTGAAGGAACAAAACCACATGATCATATCCTTAGATGCGGAGAAAGTCTTTGACAAAATCCAGCACACCTTTATGATTAAAGCCCTGGAGAGATCAGGAATATAGGGTGAATATTTAAATATAATGAAGGCGATTTACAAGAAGCTGACAACCAGTATCAAACTTAATGGAGAAAAACTCAAAGAAATCCCTCTAAAGTCAGGAACTAGACAAGGATGTCCTCTCTCCCCTTATCTATTCAATATAGTTCTCGAAGTTTTAGCTAAAGCAATAAGGGAACAAAAAGAGATTAAGGGCATACAAATTGGAAAAGAAGAAGTGAAGCTATCTCTATTTGCAGATGATATGATTGTATGCATAAATGACCCACAAAATTCGTCCAGGGAACTGCTACAGTTGATAAACACCTTCAGCAATGTAGCAGGATACAAGATTAACTCAAAGAAATCAGTAGCCCTTCTACACACTAAAGATAGAAGAGCTGAAAAAGAAATAAGGGAAACATTACCCTTCATAATGGCTGCAAGTAGTATTAAAAACCTTGGAGTAACTATAACCAAGAAAGTAACAGACCTATTTGAAAAAAAAATTTAAATCACTGAAGAAAGAAATTGAAGATATATCAGAAAATGGAAAGCTCTCCCATGTTCCTGAATTGGTAGGATCAACATAGTAAAAAGGGCAATTCTACCAAAGGTAATCTACAGATTCAATGCACTGCCCAACAAAATCCCAACACAATATTTTTTGGACCTTGAAAGAACAATACTCAATTTCATTTGGAATAACAGGTAAACCAGGATTGCCAAAACAATTTTGCTCAACAAAAGAACCTCAGGAGGCTTCACCATCCCTGACTTCAAGTTATACTATAGAGATACAGTAATAAAAACAGCCTGGTACTGGCATAAAAACAGACTTGGGGACCAATGGAATAGAATTGAGGATCCAGACATTAACCCAAAAACCTATGAACACCTGAACTTTGACAAAGAGGCACAAAACATTCAATGGAAAAAAGATAGTATATTTAACAAATGGTGTTGGCATAGCTGGATGGAAGTGTGTAGAAAAAATGCTAATAGATCCGAGCCTGTCACCCTGCACAAAACTCAAATCCAAGTGGATCAAAGACCTCAAGTTAAACCCAGCCACTTTGAACTTGATAGAAAAGAAAGTGGGAAATACACTTCTACAAATTGGCACAGGTGACCACTTCCTAAATATAATACCAGTGGCACAGACACTAAGACCAACAATCAATAAGTGGGATCTCCTGAAGCTAGGAAGCTTCTGCAAAGCCAAGGACACTGTCTATAGGACAAAACGACAGCCTTCAGAATGGGAAAAGATTTTCACCATCCCTACAATTGATAGAGGACTGATCTCTAAGATATATAAAGAGCTCAAAAATCTAGAGCCCAAAACCTTGAATAACCCAATCAAAAAAGGGGATACAGATCTAAAAAGGGAATTCTCAGCAGAGGAACTATGAATAGCTGAAAGGCACCTGAAAAAGTGCTCATTATCTTTAGCTATCAGAGAAATGCAAATCAAAACAACTTTGAGATACCACCTAACACCTGTTAGATTGGCTAAGATAAAAGGCACAGATGACAGCCTATGTTGGAGAGGATGCGGAGCAAGGGGAACACTCCTCCATTGTTGGTGGGATTGTAAGTTTGTTCAGCCACTTTGGAATACAATATGGAGGTTTCTCAGAAAATTGAGAATCAATCTCCCCAAGGACCCAGCAATACCACTTCTGGGTGTGTACCCTAAAGAGGCACATTCACATTCCAAAAGTTTTAGCTCAACTATGTTCATAGCAGCATTATTTGTAATAGCAAGAACCTGGAAACAGCTTAGATGTCCCTCACCTGAAGAATGGATTAACAAACTGTGGTACACCTACACAATGGAATGCTACTCAGCAGTCAGAATAAAATGATATCCTAAAATTTGCAGGCTAATGGATGTATTTGGAGAATATCCTCCTAAGTGAGATATCACAAACTCAGAAAGATAAGCAGGGGATATATTCACTCATCAGTTGTCTCTAAACAAACGAACAAGAAAAAAAGCCAAGAATGCCCAAGCTGCAAACCACAACCACTGAACAGCTTGGGATCAGAAACACCCTGTACTGACCCTTTGGGTCCCACTCCAACTATAGGAACACCTGACTCACTCTTGAGGGAGGGGGCACAAACCTGGATTTGCCAGGAGTGGAGTCTGATCTAAGCACTATTGGGTCAGAGGGACCATAGGACTCTCTGCTGCCTGGCAGGTAGGGGATGGGGAGTTGTGGAGAAGAAAAAAATGACCTGATCTGGTGGGAGGGGGAAGGGACCTTGAATAAGGATATACAGGGATGGAAAAAAAATTCAGAGGGGAAGCTGAACACAAAGTAAATATATCTGTAGCAATCTTATTTGCAGTATCACCCTTGATAAGTCATGCTTATGATTTTTATCTTCTTTATAGTTATTGTTAACTTATCAGCATTTTAAATTCATTTTACTGTTTTTCTTGATAAATACAAAATAAATAAAGAAGAAGGAAAAAAATAAAAATAAAAAAATAATTTCTGTTTAACAATAAAACATTTTTAGATTTGTTCATATGTTTTAAGTCTATTATATTTATTTCAAGTTTCATAAGTATTGTTACAAATACTCTCACAATAAACAAGAATATTTGACAAGCTATGTATATTTTCTCATTTTTAACATTTAAGATACCATAAATCATGATTCTATCTTACTTCATAGAAAAAAAGATCAAAATATATATTCTGTTCATTAAGAAGAAACAATAATTTTATAACTTATATTCTTATATGATTTTTTATAAATGAAGGTGCATATTACCTGAAAATACTATTAGCATAGGTATTAAATATATAAGTTAAACATGATACACAAATATAATTTAAAGAGTCAGTTACAGTCAAGAATTGCTTGTGTATGTGTTCATTCATGTGAATATGTGGAAGTCTGACCAGAAACTGGAGTGTTCTGCTTCATCATTGTTTGCTTAAGTTCTTTAGCGCAGCGACTCTTGGCTGAACCTGAAGTAAAGATAACAGCATGCATTATACATATTCTTCTATCCTGTTAATGAGCATGTCAGTGTATAATTCTACAGATAATTTATGTAAGCATTGAAACTATACATGTAGAGTAATTTTTTTTCAAAAATAAAATAGGCTTCTTCTTTTTCTTCTCCTACTACTCCTTCTTCTTTTTCTTCTTTTCCTCTTATTTTTTTTTTTTCCTGGAGCCAATTGTGAGTGAGTAAAACCCAGGAATACAGATGCAGCTTTCCTCAAACAAAACTCCATGTTCTAACAGGTAATAGTGCCATGAAGTCTTATAACATAGAAAATCATGCCACAACCTGTCAGATTGGCTAAGATAAAAGACAAAGATGACAGCCTATGCTGGAGAGGTTGCAGAGCAAGGGGAACACTTCTCCATTGTTGGTGGGAGTGTAAGCTTGTTCAGCCACTGTGGAATGCAGTATGGAGGTTTCTCAGAAAACTGGGAATCAATCTTCCCAAGGACCCAGCAATACCACTTCTGGGTGCATACTCTAAAGATGCACAGTCACACTCCAAAGGCATTAACTCAACTATGTTCATAGCAGTGTTATCCATAATAACAAGAACCTGGAAACAACCTAGATGTCCCTCAACTGAAGAATGGATTAACAAACTGGTATATCTACACAATGGAGTACTACTCAACAGTAAGAAAAAATGATATCCTAAGATTTGTAGACATATGGATGGATTTGGAGAATATCCTCCTGAGCAAGGTATCTCAAAACAAGAAAGATAAGCAGGGGATGTACTCACTCCTTAGTGAACTCTAAACAAAAAACAAAAACAAAAAACCAAACCAAACCAAACCAAACACACCACACCACACCACACCACACCACACCACACCAAACCAAACCAAACCAAAACAAAACAAAACAAAACAAAACAAAGCAAAACAAAACAAACAAAACAAACAAAAAAATTTAAAAGACAAAGCATGTCCAAGCTGCAAACCACAACCACTGAACTAATGATCTGAAACACCTTGGACTGACACCTTGGATCCCACTCCCCTAGAGGAACACCTGACTCAGTCTTGATGTTGGTGGGAGAAAACTGGAGCTTCCAGGATTGCAGGCCAAACTGAGCAATATTGGGACCTTGGTACCTTAGGACCTTCTGCCCATGATGGAGAGGAGATGGAGAGATGTGGAGAAGAGAGAGTGACCTGAGGGGATGGGAGGGGGAATGGACCTTGAATAAGGATATACACAGACAGAAAATGTGACTTTATTCATAATAAAAAATAAAAATTAAAAATAGAAAATTATGTCAGGACACTTTGAAGACATCAGGTGCATATCAACGCAGGGAATTTTGTTATAAACCTGAGGTTCTCTCTGTCAACCGGCTTAGTTTTAGGGTTCCTGGGAGTCAGAGATTTGTCCTTTTATTCCAAAGGATTTACCTGATATTCACAAACATGAGATCACATACAGAGATGGGCAATAAATGGCTATAATGAAGGTATAAAACAGCGCAAAGATAGTTTGCCTCAGAACGTGTACTATTCCAAATTTCTAATATCATTGTTATTCTAATTAGTAATCCTTTATTAATGCATCTTATGTTCCAAACTTTTCTCCATTTACTAAGTATATTTTATTATTTGAAATTTGAGTCATTTATTTCTATATACATTTTATATCTCTCATCACTGATCATTTTATTATAAAATCTCTATCAAGCCATAATTTTTCTTCCTGACATTTATTTATCAATCTATCATTTATTATCTCATTATCTATCATCTACTAGCTAGCTGTTATTCATCTATAAATTATTTATTTACTTATGATCTATCTACATAAATATCATCATGTGCCACTTATCCATTTAACTACGTATCTATCTGTCAATCTATCTCCACATATCCTTTCTGTCTTCGTATTTATCTTTCTACATAGATCTACTTGCCTAATTATCATTTTTCTAAATAATTACTGCATTGTGAAAAAGAAGTAGGAAAAAATTCACAGTACTGTGACTCCCTATTTTTCTTTTTTCTTACACCTTCATCCTTGCTGATCCATGACCACTTACTTCAGTAGAAACAGGCTCATTCTTTTTTTTAATTTATCTGTTCTGTAATCCTTTATTACAAATAAGCTCATGAAAGTACTTCCTTCTTACAAATAGGGCTATTATAAAAGAAGGTGGCTAAGAATTAGGATCCCTACAGGAATATCATGCTGGGAATTCAAATGGCCCACTAGGAAAAAGATAAATCTCTTTGGAACTGACCATTCTTGGTCCAGTAATTGAACTCCTGTGCTAAATCTGCATATGAAAATTAACCAGCTTTTGTTTCATTTTTTTGTAAGTTGTAACACTGCCAAGTAGGAACAAAACTGTAAACAATTTCTCACTCAGCAATATGGGCCAAAAGTCCTAACAAAATTGTTCTGCTTATAAATTGATTGTATGAGTAGTTTTCTTTGTATTTTTGTTTACTTATTTCTGATAAGGATTAACTATGTAGAGCATAGTCACCTGGAAATATGATCACCATGCCTCTTCTTCTCCTGTGTGCATTTATCCCTACCCCACCTCTCAATTCTGGCATAAATTTACATTCACAGGCTAGCTGTAAATGCTGAATTCATATTAAATCTCAAACTCTCCATTTCTCAGTAGATGTCTGCAATTTAAAACACAGTGTTTAAACAAGGGCTATAGTGAGTTCATATGGGTACCCTTTTCAAGATTATTATTCTTTAATTTTTTTCCCTGCCATGAAAAAAAAAATCTGTTTAAAAGACTATAGTGGGGAAATATGAACACACAGGAAAGTGCTAAACATAGGGATGATGTAGGTTTAATCCAACCAGTAAGGCCTTCTGAGGCTTAAGGACACATTTCTTTTAAACTATTTCTGAAGAAAAAAATCATCCAAATTAACATATTAAAGAAATCAGTTTCCTGCAAAACACCAGCAAGGCTACACTTAGCAAAAATAGATCATGCATGAAATAAATCCGTCTGAAAGGCAGATGTTACTACTATGTAAGGATCTGTGAAGGGCCTTCTCAGCACATGGAACTTACATATTTTCAATTCAGTCCTAACTCTCTTAATCACAAGCATTCTGAAGGGTATACTTTTCATTTTCCAGATAAACATGTTTACTTCATTATCTCCAAGAGTGCCCCAGACATAATCTGTGACTATGATGACAGATTTGTAAGAAAACTCCTTTTTCGTTATATAAAACATTGTCTATAATATTTTTCTACAGTTTCTTTAGCAAGCTAATAACTACAACTATGAAGCATTTGTTTCATGTCCATATCACATTTTAATCTGTGTGTAAGATCAGTATTTCATTTTATCCCAGACCTCTGAAAGCTACTTTTACCTATAGGAATAGGGAAGTTGTTATTCTTATTATATCTTGTAGATATGTCTTTATGATATCATTATTTCAGTTGGTACAGATGAGGAAAAAGACCATTGATTGTTTAGGAACTATATTCTAAGAAGAAATATTTTAAAATATTCAATTATTGGTAAGGCTAAGCTTGTGATACTCTGTTGTCCTGCATTATTTGAGAAGAGGGGAAATGGCTTTGTGTGTAAGAGCACTTACTGGGCAATGATAAGAACCTGAGTTCAAATTCAAGTAAACATGTAAAAAGCTCAATATGCTGTGTGCAAGCCCATCACGACAACACTTAAGAGAAATGACAACAACATTATTTCTGACACTTAAGGCTGAAAACTTTGCTACAGGTAAAGGGAGCAACAACTTCAAAAGAAGAAGGCAGACAGAAATAGAACATGACACAATGTTCTTGATCCCTGCAAGCATGCATATGCATGTGTTTACACATGCAAACACACACATGTAACCTACATACCAGATACATACATACAAACATATAAAAATTACATATAAATAAAACATGTGATTGTTTAATTCTGAGCTTTTAATTCAAAAATGTTTAAAACATCATGTCAGGAATTGTTTATCACTGAGGCAAGAGAGAGATTATGACATGTGTAGGTGGGCAATGGAGACTGTTATGTATAGTTATGAGCCTGACATAGAATCAGATACAGCTTTCCTTATACTATTTCCATCCCATGATGCAAAAGGTGACATATTTCCCATTTAAAGAAGTCAGATAGAAAGTGTTGAAGAGGGTGAGCAAATGCTCATTTCTTGCCACAGCTGAATAAACAACACCAACTGTGAACCAAGCAAAAGTCTGTGTTTTACTTCCAACAGAGCAAGGTGTGATTGAAGCAGCTTGATATTGGATATTATTTTCTATTTTCTATAGTATTATTCAGTTCAATATCAGTACTTGCTAAACTCCCGAATACCTAGGCTGTTTCATGGTGTTAACAAACTATCTAGGAGTGGGAAATGGTATCACTGCAAGCAAAGAGGATTCAAGAGTAAACTGGGAAATTATATCGAACTGTTGAAGTCTCCAAGGGCAAAATGGGAATGCTTAAATAGTGAGAGAAATAGCTTTACCTTTCCTTTAGTGATTTTAGTATCCACATGAGTAATCTTGCAATTTCCAAATCCATGGTTTGTTTTGCCTGGACAGTTAGGGCAGTAAAACAAGAGTAGGTCACATGGGAAGATTCAAGGAGAGTTTTAGAAATAGAATATTTCTAAGCATTTAAGAATCAGCTATATATTTTAGAGATCATTCCTCTGTCACTTGTAGAGTTGGTGAAAATCTTTTCCCATTCTATAGGCTGTCATTTTGTCCTATTGACTGTGTCCTTGGCTTTACAGAAGCTTCTCAGCTTCAGGAGGTCCCAATTATTGATTGTTTTTCTTAGTGTCTGTGCTACTGGTGTCATATTTAGGAAGTGGTAACCTGTGCCAATTCGTAGAAGGGTATTTCCCACTTTCTTTTCTATCAAGTTCATACTGGCTGGGTTTATGTTGAGGTCTATGATCCACTTGGATTTGAGTTTTGTGCAGGGTGACAGGCTTGGATCTATTTGCATTTTTCTACACACTACAGTCCAGCTATGCCAACACCATTTGTTAAAGATACTATCTTTTTTTCCATTGAATATTTTGGGCCTCTTTGTCGAAGAGCAGTTGTTCATAGATTTTGGCTTTAATGTAGGGATCTTCAATTTGATTTCATTGATCCACAAGTCTGTTTTTATGCCAGTAGGCTGTTTTTGTTATTGTAGCTCTATAGTATAACTTGAAGCCAGAGATGGTGATGCCTCCTGAGGTTCTTTTGTTGAGCAAAATTGTTTTGGAATCCTAGCTTTCCTGTTATTCCAAATGAAGTTGAGTAATGGTTTCTTAAGGCCTGTAAAAAATTGTGCTGAGATTTTGATTGGAAGTGCATAAAACATTGACTTTATTCATAAAAAATAAAACAAAACAAAAGAAAAAAAAGAATATACACATTTAAGGTCTGGACACAGTTGTCTATCTGTTATTAATACTGTGTTTGTTTTCCCCAAGGTCACAATATACATATCGTAAATCAAAATAATGATGGATTAAAAAAGAGCAAAAAAAAAATCAGCTACAAAGACATGGAGATTGTCTACGGCCATACCACCATGAAGGCACATGATCTTGTCTGATCTTGGAAGAAATACATGGAGACTAGCGCAATGTATGTGAGAGATGTGGGAAAGAAGAGGAGTGTGGTGGGATGAGGCATTATTCACCTTGACCTACAGGTATGGCTTCTAGATCCTGAGGACCTACGTACAGGGTGTGGCCAGGCCAATCTTAAACCCAGGGACACTCTGTAGCTTTATTTACTCCCTGTTTGTTCCCCTGCAGTCTTGGAGAAAGGATTCCTTGCCACCACTGAACAAGGAGAACAGTCCAACTTTCCAGGAATTGCCTTAAGGTTCAATCTCTGTATCAGAGAGTGATTCATATAAACCCTTAATCAATAATATTCCTTTTATATAATTTGTTGATAGTAAATAATTACTATATAAGGGAGTCAGCCAATCTCCTTCATGGTAATTGGAGCTACATAAAGTTGTGAAAATAGGATACAATGATGCTATGTTAGAAAACATAAAATGCAATGCAGGATCTAAAAGATTTATGAGAAAGCACTGAATAGAAAGCTCTGAGGTCGTCTTGCTTCTCTCTCCCTTGTCTGGTAATACATAACATTGAATAAACCCATTTTAGTGTTTCATGGTGTCAAAGTTACTGTTATATGTGGGTACAGCATAAACTTCTTTGGGAGTGATCAGTCATTCACCCTAGAGAACAGGTGAAAAACTACAGAAAAGATTCTATTTAAGGATTGTGGACCAATGAGTTTATTTGCAGTTTCATAAAAAGAAGACACAGCAGCATTGGTGACTTCAAAGCAGCTTTATCACTAGAACATCCACCCAGCATGAGTGAAGACTCATGCTGGATCCATCCCTGGATCTCCTTATTCTTCTATTAAATACTGAAGAGTCTCACTCAGAAATTGTTTCCTGTATATAGAAACTGAGTTAGTATCTTCAAAAGTATGCAAACCTCTGGACTTCTTGTATCTTGTTCCATGAACTTTCTGAGTCATGTGACATTCATTAACTTCTTATGTCTCATGAGTTTTCCTTCTCCAAGCAGGAAATGTGTCAATTTAGATAAAATAGCTATGCAGAACTCTATAACAGTCTTCATCTGTCACAGTAATTCTGTACCCTCTTCTTTGATATTCCTTAGAGGAAATGAGAAGGTTGTGATTATTGTTTTTTAAATTTATTTATGGCTACAGATTGGGCCACTATATCAAAATAGTAGTAATTTTCTCTCAGAAACTAGATTAGCTTTGTGGATACACGATAAGCATAGACCATAGCAAAAAGAGGTTTTCTCTAAACTAAGGGCTGACTTTACCAATGATCTTACACATATGTTTAGAAGGTAGTTTTTCAGGCATGCTATAACTGTTTAACAAATTACCCATTAGCTGTAGCTTACACATGGAGGTCATGACTCCCTCAGCCACCGGCTCTTGTCTTCCAGCACGAATATTTGTGTCTCATTCATGAGGCAAATTTTACATAACAAAGGTATTAAATTGTTGTACCCACATCAGTTGTTCTGCTATTGTATCCACAAGAATTTCTTAATTTATACTGTACTGGTAGTGAAGTACATAGGTCCATAACCAAATAGAACTCTGAATGACAATTTTGCATGAGCAGCCCCCATACTGCCATCTGACATTACAATGGACATCTACATAGGGAAATGTCTTTTCAGCTCAGTACAGATTGCATTTTCTATGTCCTGCCACCAAAAGCTTGAGGTGTCTTCAGTAATAAAGAATTTAGTTAATACTACAGTGACCTTAACCTGTACTGTGAAGAGAGAGTTTAATACCTCTCATCCCAACAACTCATAGGGAGGTAACTCCCCTGGCAGTGAGATTACCCAACAAACATGTATTTTAGAAATGCTGTTTTCCACATGTGCTTGATACTGACTTTTCAATTTCTTAGCTGTACTTTTCTGTTGTTCCAGATGATCCTGTGAACATTAAGAGATTCAGAATTCTATATAACAACATTCACGTAATAAACAGTATTTTACTGTTGTATAAGTTTCTGGTCTGACCTTTTCCCAAGGTCTAGAATTGCTTGCTGCTGCTTAATCTTTACAATGACTCAGACGCTTACACTAATTACATGCTGCTTGGCTTATGGCTCAGGCGTATTGCTAGCTAGCTCCTGCATCTTAAGTCAACTCATTTCTATTAATCTGTAATGCCACATAGCCTGTGACTTACCTACTTCTTTATATCTTGCTTCTTAGGCAGCTGGATCACTTCTCTTTCTGACTCTACTGTCTTTCCCTTTTAGCTATGCTTTGATTTCCTGCCTGCTTCTAAGATGCCCTTCCATAGACCAAAACTGTTCTTTTATTAACCAATGATATTCACAGCATACATAAAGACATCACACATTATTTTATTTATTTAACAGATCACTGATATCACCTGTGTCTGCTTTTAAAAAAATTCAAATAGACTTGGAATTCAAGTACTAATATTATACTTAGATAAAAAGTAGTGAGATTCACCATATCTACTCTCTCAATTCTATCAGTATTTCTACCAAAAGAGCAACACAGGAGTCAGTAACATGAATATAAGGAACTTCTAACTTGTGGTATGGTGATTAAACTCACTAATCTTGATTGTCAGTTTGATGTCATCAAGAATCATCAAGGAGACAAGTTTCTGGGCATGACAGTGAGGGACTCTAGTGATTAGAATATTTTAAATATACTGCAATGATACACTTTATATTTTATAAAAAATATAATAATCACTAAAAACCAAGCCAAGAAGTTCAGAGAGTGGTGACCCACATTTTTAATTACATCACTTTAGAGACAGACCCATCTATGAGGAAATGCAGAAAGATCACTGTGATTTCAGGTCCAGCCTGGTCTACAAAGCAAGTTCCAAGACATCCAGGACTGTTACAAAGAAAACCCTGTCATGAAAAAAAAAAGAAAGAAAGAAAACAAAAAAGGCTGGAGAGATAACACTGACCTCTGACATTCCAGACTATTTTTATTAAATATATAATATATCATCACAAAACACATTCACTCTGGGATAAACCATTCCATAGGTTGGATCCTGGACAAATAAAAAGAACAAGAATTAAGCACTCTGTTTTCTCTGTTTCCCTACTGTAGACACAGTGAGAGCATCTGATTCAATTTCTTGCCTCAATGACTGCCTTCTCTGATAGATCTTATTCTTGAACTATGAAGAGTTATAGACTCTTTCCCCACTTTGTTGGGGTATAATATGGCATTTTCAGAGTGATACTGAAAGGTTGAATTCTGTCCACCCATATATGCATACTATAATTATTATATAACATAAAATAAAACAGAAATGCTTTACACCATAGGGGTCAGAGGTTGTTGATAAAAAAAAAAAGAAAAAAAGATTTGGGACAAATATACTGAATATATATTATATTTTTGTATAACAATTATTCTTATACAACCCAGTACCACATTTTATATGAACTAATGAAATATATATGCATAAGTTATGTGCACTTATATACATATGTTCATCACTTCGTCTTCACTTTCTTCCTCCATTTGATTTCTCCTGTAAGTTCTAAGCCTTTGGATACCAAAGAAAATCATTTGGCCCAGATTCCATTATACTCCTTCCCTTATAAGAACCTACCTATTATATTTTATAAATGATAAGTCAGTATATCTATATTATTCTCTTCTACTTGTCTTGTCATACTGGACACAAATGCAGAGGTTAGTGTTCACTTGGTATTTTCTCCTGATAGTTCCTTCTTAATATATATAGACAATGCCACCAGATTCCTAGTAGAGCACTAAGCATCAATTTCATGTGTTATCACTCATATCAGTAGCCAGTAGTTGCTGCCATAACTGTGATTTCATCCCATGCATATTACTTTCAAAGACTGCACAGAATTTCTACTCATAAAAAAAATTGGTGGTCTCCGTGTTCTTTCATGGTTTACCTTATTCACCCAGAAGACATGAAATTTCACAACATATATAAGCATAGAAGAAATTAGCCATTCTCAAATTTTGATAATTCTCAGATTTGTTTTCATGTATTATCAGCCATCACAGAGAAATGCAAGTGTAGGCATCACTACAAAAGAAGGTATACTATCTTGTATCACATATAGGCCAGGCACATATTAAATAATCTTTATTATAAAAGCTGTCTTTGTCATAGTGTCTCCTCACCATAATAGAACAATAACTAAACCAGGAGTTGGTCTCAGGAACTGGTACCAGAAAGTTAAAAATTGCTATCACACATCTGTTCATGCTGTTGATTGAATGAATAAGGAAGACTTTGGGATTTAGACTAAAAATACAGTTGAAGGTATTAAGTGGGAGCTAAGAATACACCATAGTAGAAACATAGACATTAGTGCTGAGAGCAATGTGGACTCTGGGTTCCCAGCTCAATAAGTTTCAAACGAGAAGATTATTATTGACCTAACTAGAGACAACTCTTGTGATATTTTGACAAAAAAAAAAAATGTGACTGCTTTTTGTCCTCATCCTAAAACTATACCTGAGGCTAAATTGAAGAGTTTTGCATTAATGTTTTTGATAGAAGAGATTTTAAGATATCCTAGTATTGATTGTGTCATGTAGTTATTATTGAACACTCTTATACAGTTATACAATGAAAAGGAGAAAGCAAGGCAAAGAGAAATATAAAATGTACAGTTGGAGAAAAAAATGAACTGTTGGAGTCAAGTTCTGTACTCAAGGTGATAAAAAAAGTTCCGAGTCTGATGCTAAATGGAATGGAGTGGCCATCAATGAACAATACCATACCCAATTAATCAAGCAAATTATGAAAGAAAAGGGCCAGTGGGATTTTCTGGGAGTAAATAAAAATGGGAATCTTAAACAAATCTAATGAAAAGAAGAATGCCAGGTTCCAGTACAAGAAAATGAAAGTATGTGGTATCCATGAATATGTGGTTTTGTCTTTAGAGTCAGGAAAAATACAGGAGTAAAGGAGTACTGGAATTTCCTTCTTTAGTTAAGAACATTCAAGCCAGATATATGGCAGGGGAATTCAAAAATGGAGGCATAGTGAGAAGATTAAGTGAAGCTGTACAGTAAAGCCTGGATTGCATTGCAGACCCTAAGATGTTAGAGATACCAGAGCCATTGGATATCTGCCAATGAGAACCAGCCAAAGTGTGAGAAGTGTGCGGCAGTCATCAAATTGGAAGGACTGAGCATTCTAATAAGCCTTTTAAAATAAAACATGGAGGTTGCATAATTTGGTGTTTATCCTGCTGATGTTTGCTCTTTCTTTGGTGAAACATTACATCATGCTCTCTTTTCTTCCTTATGGAATGATAATTTATACTCTGTGCAATTGTATGTTGAAATTATAAAAATTGATTTTAATTTTACAGGGGATTACAGTTAAGAGACTGTCTTAAACCCAGAAAAAAATATCTTGAACATTTAGAATTTTAAATGATGTTAGGATTGTAGAGAATTATGGGCACTTTATAACTTGGACTGAATGTATTTTATATTTTGATATATCTAAAGCATGTAGGGTTTAGAGCATGTAATATAGTGGTTTGAATGAAAACAACACTCATAAATTTATATGTTTGAATGACTAGTCTTTAGTTACTAAACTCTTTAGGAAGGATTAAGATGTGTAGCTTTGTTTGAGGAGGTGTGTCACACTCTACAACTGTAAGCAAACTCCTAATTAAATGCTTTCTATAATAACAGTTGAATTTGTTATATTGTCTTCTCCGTATAGCAATAGAAGACTAGTTAAATAAAAGTCCTCACAATCAAACAAGCCAGGTCATAGGAATATGTGTGTGTGTGTGTGTGTGTGTATGTATGCTTATGTGTGTACATATATACTACATTCAATATATATAGTATATACACATGTATGTATGCATATATATTATATGTGAGTGCATATTCCCATACAGAATCTATATACACAAAGAGATTCAGATAGATAAATAGATGATAGATAGATATATTGATAGATGATAGGAGGATAGGAGATATGTAGCTACAATGTTAAATTGGTAGATGATAAATAAATATATGATAGTTGGCAGAAAAATACATGATAAATATAAAAGATATATATCAAAAGAGGGAGATTATAGATAAGACAAATAATTAATAAATGACTGATAGAAATGTGACAACTGGTTTATATAGAGAAGGTAAAAATATAGATGATAGATTGAGAAAAGATGGCTAATATATGATGAACTATCTCTACACATGACAGCATAGATATATTGAAGATGTCAATAGATATTACAAGGAAGCATATGTACATGATATAAATAGATAAATTATAAGCAGATAGTATATAAATAGGTAGATATGTAACAGATATTATATATGCTGAATTACTCCAGAAATCATGACTAATTTATACTGTGAAGAAACAGACAGAAGTAGCTGCTCTGTGTCAGTCTCCTGGGAATCAAGTAGGTTGGAGATGAGGGAAGTATATTTTAGTTGGGTTGAATGAAAAGTTCTTGGTTTTATTCTTAATCAAATTCTCTCATGAAGCATTTATATACTGTTATTTGCATGTAGCTATATAAAGTTGATTGTAGTTAAAACTATTGGAATTATTTCAGAGACTTTAAGCTGATAATCAATGTTGTTGGAAGCTGCTAGCCTGACACTAAGTAAACTCTTCTCTCAGAGGAAGCTGTCTTTCTGTTGTGCTAATATCAGTGCCAATGTCAAGCTCAATTATTATTTTAGTAGCGAAAAACAGCAGCAACAGCACCTGGAAAGTTTTAAGAAATGCAAATTCTCTGGCTCAAATTCAGAACCAGAAACTATTTGGTGTTAAGACTTCAAAACGTGTTTCAAGTAAGTGTGTAATTATGGAGCATCCTAAAGTTTAAAAATCTTGGGTAATCATAAAATTGTGTATCAAATGTGTTTTAGAAAGTTCTAGTGTTATATTCCTGGTGATTCTGTTAGGCTGAGAACATAAGAGATCAAGGTCATCATACCATCTGTGTGGACAGCTGATGATGAGCACAAAATTACATTTATTAATTTAGTTCCACGTGGCATGCTTGTGTAGGTCACAGAACAACCTGCAGGAGTCAGTTATCTCTTTCTCTCATGTGGGTGCTGAGGATCAAACTGGGGTCAGGAGGTTGAGTAACAAGCCCCTTTGTGCTTGTGTTCCATTTACCAGCTTTAATAATGAGATTTTAAAAAATAACAAGAAAGAAAATATAATTGAATCAGCAAGTAGTTTATTGCTGTCAGACTAAGCTTTAAACATCATAGAAAAGATAAGGGAAATTTTGTGACTGTGAGACATCAATACACACTTACACATATAAATAAACCCATTCCCACACACACACACACAACAGCAACAACAGCATTATTACTACTACTTTTAAGATTAAAAAAACTACAAAGATTATACTTAAATTAAAAAGATCATAGAAACAGCACAAAAAATTCATAAGTATTTCATGAGGGTACAAAGCAAAAATGAATTATTGCCTTGAAAAATATAGTAAAAAGATTTTATTAACAGAAAATTATAACAAATTGGGAAATGTAGAAGTGGATTTAAAAATCTATGAAAGCTAGACAAAGATGTGCCAGTGCTTATACACTAAATCTAGTTAGAAAATTTTAAGGTTGGCGTTTCTTGTATTAGTGAGTTAGAGATGTTTAACTTGTTGTATAAAACTCTAGCTTTAATTGCAAAACTGAGAAGTAAATTTATATTTAAAGCCATTGAATTGCATGGGACACCTTAGAAAAGTAGGCCTAGGAATGATGATATCAAACATGCCTACCTTGAAGATAGTTTAAGTAATTTCTGCCAATTTCAAACTACTAAATTTTGTTTGGCACTGAATGTTCTCCAATTTCATTGTCTTCTCATTGTGGGATGATTTTTCTGTACACTGTGAATATGTGTTGCTACTATTGATTAATAAGAAATTGGTTTTGGACAATTTGGTTTGGCAAAACAGCTCACAACCATCTAGGAAATCCAAGCAAAGATACAGGAGAAGAAGGATGAATTGTAAAAGGTGCTGAAAGCAATCTGGAGAGCAAGATGTAATGGAACACAGGTAAAGCTATAAGACACATAGTGATACATAAATTAATAATTATGGGTTAACTTAAAAGAGGTGGTTAGCAATAAGCCTGCATCATAGACCAAACAATTTGTAATTAATATTAAGCCTCTCAGTGATAACATTATAAGTGACTGTGGTACCTAGGCATCAAGCAGGATAGAGAAAAACCCTCTGATTACATCTGATGACATACAGAACAGTGCAACATATGGAAAAATGAGATTCGCAGCCACATGCATTCAAATTAGAGGGTCTGCTTTATGTTTATGCACATCTTGAGGACCATCAATTAGAGTCCTTTAGGTCATTATAATCGAATTTCCTCTGGGGATTAATTTCACATTTTCATATTGATTTGTACTCGAGCATATTTCTTGACAAAGTTATAATTTTTGAATATTTTTTGAGAATAAACATGTACTCTGACAGAGTCAACATACTAATTAGAAAAATATTTTATTTTCCCAAACAAACAGAAGTGTATAGTCCTAACTATATAAGAATTTTTTAAACAATATGTCCTTGTTATAAATAATCTGAAAAGTTTTGTATAATTTTAAATTGAGAAGAATAATTATGAAGTATATTTTGATTTTAAAATAGTTTTAGAATAGAAAGAGTATTAGATAGCTAAAGTAGAGATTATCAGAAAATATGTGGCCTTCTGAACAATGAGAAATATATCCATAAAAATTAGTTATGTGTTTTTTAGCTAAGCAAGAAAAAAGCAAAATGCTATAATACTAGAAGGTAGAAAATATAAAAGATACTTAATGGTGATACTGGACCTAAATTAAGCCATATACTAAATTTAAAGAAAAAAAAAGCCATGTAACCTACAATTTACTAATCATGCATAAATTAATGATTCTCTCATGTCTAGCAATTATTAATATCACTGGTTGTGACTTGTAGATACTTTGATACAACCATACATGCTGGGAAATAGTTCCATTTGTTCTATCCTCAGTGGGCAGCCATCAGGATGGGAGGTCAGGGTGCTAGTCTGTGACAGCAATGGCACTGTGCTTAACAATAGCTGGAGATATAACAGAAGATTAGTTCAATTCCCAGTTTCCAGACCAGATAGCTCCAGCTCAAGGGAATGGAACTTGTTCTTCAGGGCTCAAATACACAGACATACATGCACACACACACACACATACACACACACACACACACACACACACACACACACACAAGTATATTCTACAAAATTACTTGCCCCAAATGGCCAGATGCCAACTAGATGTGAGCAAGATGCAGAGGAAGCAGAATGAAAATGCTGTTCTGAGTAAAAAGGTACCAAGTCACATGGCTATAAATAAATAGAAATAGGTGTTAATTTAAAAGACAAGAGTTAGCAAATAATAAGCCTGAGACATAAACCAAATACTTTGTAATTAATACGAGCCTTTGTGTATGGGACTAAGTGACCGTGAAACTGGCTAGATGGAACCAAGAAATGTCCAACTATGAAAAAAATGACAAGATTAGATAATTGTTGTTTGAAAAAAATGGCCTATGAAGGCAGTGGCACTATTATAGGCGTGGACTTGAAGAAACTGTGTCATTGTGGAAGCATGCTTTGAGGCTGCTTTTACTAACGCTTTCCTCTGTATGGTTCTCAATTGCTTTCTGGTCGTCCCCAAGATGTAAGTAACACTCTCAGCCCCAACACCACATCTGTCATCACATCTGTATGCAACAGGTTATGATGATAGTAGACTGAACCTCTGAAACTATAAGCAAGCCACACAAATTAATATTTTTCTAAGAGTTGTTGTTGCCATGGTGGCTTTTCATCACAGTAAAAACTGTAATTAAAATAACTAACTTTATCTCCATAATAATTCATTAATTTTAGTTGATATTATAGTAGGCTAATCTTAATTGTCAACTTGATGAGATCTAGAATTACCAGTAAGGCTCTCTATGCAAGGAACTATACTCATGACAGTAAAGAATTTTCTTGATTGGGTTATTTATAGTGAGGAGATCTGCTCATTGGTAGCATCCTTGAGCTGGGATCCTAGATTGCCTAAAAGAAAAACTTGAGGCTAGCACAAACACTCACATAAATACAATGAAATGAAGCTACAATGAATTGAAGCAATGGGACCCAGAAAGATGTCCATAGCTTAAGTAGACAACTAAATAACTACTAATCAGCTTGGATAAAGTCAAAATATGTCTGGTATTTTCACTGGGTCATAGTCTGCTTATCTACACATACAGAAACTATTGATATAACTTCCATCAATGTTATTGACTGTGTTATTTGAAAATATATTTTGATGAGTCATCTAACAGAGTTGTCCATTCAGAATTACAAATAGTGAGATTATCTCTGCATGTTGGGTAGTCATATGTCACTGGTTCTCACTGTACTAGCTGCAGACATTACTCAGTGGGCAAAAGCATGTAGAACTGAGTTGAGGTCACTAGCATTCATATATCAGTAACTCAGCTCACCAGTTAGACCAGTAAGGGTGTATTGACAAAAATATCACTGAGGCTCGCTACAACAGTCAATAGAATGGTAAGTTCCAGCTTGAGTGAGAGGCCATGCCACATAGAAATGAGATAAAGAGCAATGAAGAAGGACTGCAGATGTCATTCACTGGCCTATTCTTGAGAATGAATAAATCAAAGCACACATGTACACATGTTTATGCTACACACAGAAAGAATTCAATGTATAACATTATTGCATTGAATATCCATATCAAAATGGATTTATCAAGTCCATTCAACACAGATTTTATGTTCGGTTAATGTTTTTCTCTTTCTGTTGTAGTATTCCATCTCAGGTATTTATAAATATCATTGCCATGCACTCCTTATTCTTGTTTATTGGCACATGTAGGGATGCAATCAATTCTTTTAAAATTCTACATAATAAATTTATTTATTTATCTATTTTATATCCTGGCTTTAGTTTCTCTTTCCTCCAATTTTCCAATTTCCTCCATACATTCATACCACTTCTGTTACCACTCCAGTCTACTCCTTCTCTGCTTATGTTTAGTTTAGGACAAGTCTTCCATGATTACAAATAAAACATGGCAAATCAAGTTACAGTAAGACTACATACCTCCCCATATATTAAGGCTGGGCAAGGCAGCCAAGTATGGAAAGTAATTGTTTTTAATGTCATTCTTGTGATTAGAATTACCAGCCAATTATACACATATAAAATTAATGCTAATGAATTATGTTGAATAATTCACAAAGTAGCACTTCAAATCTTGTTTCCTGTTTGCTTCTGTGAGCATATGCTTTACTCCTTTCTTGGTAACAGTAAGTGTACTCATATGGGTTGGAGTCATTATAGTATACCTTGTATTTATCAGATTTTTTAAGATTGTGGAGATTGTACACTGATTATTGTCACTGAAAATGTTGTGTTCATATACAGTTGGTTAAGTATCTGCCCCTGTTTTCTATTGTGTTTTCTTTTAATAAAGTGGAACACATTCAACAGCCAAAAACCAAACCAACCGGAACTGAACAAACAAACAGGACTTTTCTTACATATATTTTTGTATGTATTATCTCATGATGTGTTTCTTGATTTTATCTTTGTGTTGGTATATTTTGATAACTGATTTTCTCAAACATTTATAATCAAATTTAGCCATATTTCTTTCAAAGCTAGTTGTTTTTGTATTACGTTTAAGAAATCATCACCAACACTGAGTTAATAGATATTTTGTTGTTGTTTTTTTTTTGTTTGTTTGTTTGTTTTTTAGAAACACTGCTCTTTTGGTTCCTTACATTAAATATGCTATGTACTTGGAATTACATTGCTATCCAGACCTCATATGTTTCAAATAATAGATCCCCTTATTCCTTCTCTTTGTCTAAAAGGAAAACATTCACCATAGGTCATACAGACTCCTCCATTAACTACAAATCTCTATCCTCAAAGATTTATTTTACACTTCCATAACTTCTAGAAAATTTTTGTAATCTATGGTTCAAAAATACAACCTCTCTGGCTGTTGTAAAGGGAAGATGGTCATGGAACGTGTGTGTGTGTGTGTGTGTGTGTGTGTGTGTGTGTGTGTGTGTGTGTACATGTGTGTGTGCACAACTACTGTGATTTTTCTCTCTTGGATCTTAAGACAACAGTAATTATCTTTTGTTAAATACATAATTAAAGGAATCTGTTTTGAACTACTCTTTAAGCATTGCATTTACTAGAGTCTATATAAAGTTCGCAAAATAAGTGAGTGAGACCTAGTTTTTTTTTGTTTGTTTTATCTGACAGAACTGTCATGTGAGTGGGGATGATTGGGGCCCTGCTTTCTCTATTTAATGATAGAGACCAAAAGTTTCATTGGCAATAAAATAATCTTTGTAGAATCACCCAGTTAGTTGGAGTGCTATAAAGGAGCTGTTGTCAATAAAACTGTAATTATTACTATGGTTTTGTTCCATTTCTTTGGTAATTAGTTATTATCATTATTTATTACTTCATTTTATGGTTATTGCTTGCAATTTCAGAGTTTAAATACCGAAAGCATAAGCAGTGTTAATTTAATTACAGTGTTGAAATTCAGAAAACTCCCATGTGGTGTTGATTATTAATAAGTATATTTCAAATAGATATTCTAATTACATTTTACATTTTGCCAGATTTCTTGTTCATCATAATTTTGAACAAATTGTTATGTTTTGTCATCTGAAAATTGTCATGCAAAAATAAATGTCATTTCATGGGGCTGTGTTTAGGCACACACCACAAATTTTGTAGTTCACCAAGTAAACAGTACAGTGATTAAAAAAATAAATCTAAATAGGTTTTCTGTATTATTAAAGGCATATTCATACCCTAAAAACTTTTGAGGGGATGAAGATATGGCTTAGATGATCATTTAGAGTACTTTTTGTTCTTTCAGAAGACCAGGATCAGTTCATGAAACCTCAGCCCACAACCATCTAACATCATGTCCAGGGGATTTAATGCTCTCTTCTGGTCTTCTAAGACAACTGCACTCAATTGCACATACTCTTGCATAGGTACAGACACATAATTTAAAGGAAAAAATATATATATTTAAAAATATTTTACACAACGTAAACAGCATAAAATAGGTGATAATTATTGTTATTTCTATTTGTTTCATAAATTTATTTTTAACTATTATATATATATATATGAGTGTTTGCCTTTACATATGTCTGTACAATGTGTAGATAACTGGTGGCCTTGGAGGTATAAAAGGATGTCAGATTCCCTAGAACGGGACATGGCTGTGAACTATATTGTGGGTGATGGAAATTGAACCTCAGTCCTCTGTGAAAGTAGTTAATGCTTTCAACTGCTGAGTTGTTCTCTTCTTTTCCATAATTTCTCCATTTTTTATTTTTATATAATACAAAATCTATAAAATTAATATAAAATGATATGCAACTTTACCAGTAACCATGACTCTTAATAATTACCTTTGACACTATATTTCAAATCCAATGTACACTTTAATCACACATTAATGATTAGCATCATCAACATGCAATGGAAAACTAATCCTGCTGGTGTAATTAGACTTCATTTACTTCAGAAAATAAAGTGAAAAATAAGAATTATAGTATTTTGAAAAAGTATTTTTCACAACTTAATGGTATCTTGAATATTAACCATAAAGAATAAGAGCAATGAAATAATATTAATTTACAACAAAATCTTTGGGCTGATCAGATGTCATGATTTTTGTGTCAAATAGGGTAATTCCCATTAGGCACAAACATGCACTATGCATTGGAATTTTGGGGATAACATAAAGCAGTATGGTGAAACTTTAGAAGAGAAGGCTGTACATTATCCACCTTCTGTGAGCTGTGAGTAGAAACTAAGGAGAAAATTTGGAACATCTCTAAAGACAAGAAAAGACTACATGAGGAAAGTAAGAACTGGTCTTATTGTACTAAGGCCATATAGAGCTTTTACCCTTGAATAATCCTTTATAAATATGTCCCATTAGGAGCACATCAAACTTATATCTAATAAGTAGAATAGTTACATGATGTGGGTGACTGCAGAGAGTGAGGTAACTTATAGAAGGCAAAACCAAAGAGGCATTCTCTCTGTTATTAAAAACCAGTAGAGATCATGAGTTCATAAACACAAGTGGCACATTATAGCATCTATCTAGATTTGGAGGATGTGTCACGAGGCTATTGAAAGTAATGTTAGATAAACAGGAAGTGGTTAATGAAGTTAAAATTAAGTTAATCAAATACAGACCAGACTAGTTCTGTGAGACCTCTTTTGATGAGAGCTACAGCAGGCAAGACATTGTGAAGCCAGTAGATTTTTTTAGCAAATAGGATAGAATCAGTAATATTCAGTGTTTTAACTAGTTGTATCTACCCCTCTGTGATTAAATGAACAGACAAACAAACCAAAAACAAACAAGCAAAACAACTACCAGGATGAGATTTGGGGCTTCTCACCAGAAAAAAAATATTTTTAGCATGGCAGATATAAATACTTAAAATAATATATTAATAAAGAACTTATAACCCAAAATAAGATGTAGTATTAAAACTAAGAAGCAAAACCAAACTAAGCAAAAAATAGACAAAGTACTAGAGTGTAAATTAGGGATAAACAAGTTCAATACACACATGAAAATACTTCAAATCATTGATCACAAACTGGTACAAACATCTTTATGAGTTCAGTTCCTAGATGTCAGAAGGAAACCTGTAAAATACATGCCAGCAAGAGTTCGGAGACATTGAACTTCCTGAAGCAGTTCAATACACAATAATTTTGTGTAGTCATTAGAGAAAAAAACTAATAAATGAACTATCACATAGAAAAAAACTAATAAATGAGCTATCACATTAAACATGATACGTCTACTACTATGAGTTTATCTACATTAAATAAAATTGAGAGGATAAAGGTATTTACATTCCTTTTTCAAATTAGAAAAGGTGTGAATGCTATTTAACAGTTCATAAACAGACTGATGGATATTAATAATAAATAAATATTCACATGTATTCATACATAGATATATTTGCATGGATAACAAAAAGGTGTTTTATTATTCTTTCCTCAATGGAAAACAAATGCAACATCTCCAGAGAGTTGGATGGAACAGAAGAATGTTATACTATGTGTAGTTAGTCTATATTGATAAATGAATGTTTTTTATTAGAATCGAAAGTAGTACACATATAGAAATTTTGAAATTCTGATCAGTGTTGTAGCAAGGCTTCAGTATATTTGAAGCTTTCCAAACAAAATTCCAATGTTGACGAGGTCAGCGAATCTAATTTTGTAAGCTATTTAATAACTAAACTAGCTTCTAATTGGTTATAGATAGCAGATATATACTGGACACATACACACACAATTGACAAAGATAAAATCTTTTAAAAATATCAAACTTTATAGTATTAAAAGTATATTCCAAATATTAGATATGACTTCATGTTGCTAAGTAAAATATAAATACTTGGGCCTATGAAATGGCTTAAAAGGTAGAATAGATTATGCCAAATCTGGATTCTGGAGGTCTGAGTTCAATCACTGAGACCTATGTAGTAGAGAAGGAAAACCAACTCCCTCAGGTTGTTCTCCAACCTCCACAGAAGCATCATGGAATGATAAGACACACACACACACACACACACACATATGCACATATATATTTGTACATACGCATTAATGAACATGAATGTACTATCCTAAGCATAAATAATATATTTTAAAATGTTAAATATCTTTTATTACCTCATCCTGTAACTCTTGATAATATTATTTATTACTAGTTTTTCACTCAGATTATATTATGCCTGTGTGATGGACACCATATAATAAGCCATAGAATTTGTACTGATCAAGAAAATTTAAGTATTAAAAATACCTTCCAGTTGTGACATTTACTGGCTCTCTCTTGGCATGAGGTCACTGGTTCTCAGGCAATAATGCTCTTCTTCAACTAATCAAGTGCAGAGTTTTAGGTTCACCTACCAGATGATGTAATAACAAAAATTATTTTTTAAACAGTAAAGATATGTTAATATTTTATTAATATATTATAGGATATATATTTAATATATCATATATCATTAGTACTGCTTTAAAGAATGAATATTGATTATAGCAAGGAAAATCAAATCTGCTTGTAAATGGTGAAACTGATATGTCCAATTAATTTCAGAAAACAACTGCTTTAGAGACATTTGAAACCAAAATGTGTAATTAATCATACTAACATGTATGTAGCCTGTCATAGTTACCATGTTGTTGAGATCATTTATATGATCTGAAGGCATGATACTATATTTTAGATATATTTTATGCTATTAACTATATAGTGATCTTTTAATTTGATCAAGTTTGCATTTGAGGTCAATTGTATTTTTAGGATAAATTTTGCTAAAATTAATAGAGTTTTAATGGAACATTTGCAAAGTCATAGCTTACAAAATATAATTTACCTTATCTCTTTCTGTGGAATGCCATTCCTGTCTGGCTTGTGAGCATATAGCTTCTTATGTTCTGTAAACACTTGTGAAATGCTTGTAGTTTCTCACTCAGACTCAAGCAATAAATGTTTTTTTTTTTTAATCATTTGAAGCAACCTAATAAATGTCATACATTCATAATTAATTTTCATTTGTTTATCTTCTGCAGTTTGGGTCATACAGAGCTGGGGCCCTGCAGTGAAATGGATTATGAGATGAGTTGTCCTGTCTGTCATGGCTTCTGCCTTTTCATTCAATAACTGGAATGGGAGGTTCTTATAAGTTCAGGGTATTGAAGGAAGAAAGATAAAATATCATGGGGATGTTATTTGATAGATTAAAAAATAACATGAGACCTCTAACTAGCAAAATACTAATGTGTACAGATGGTTTCTGAGGTGACAGGAGCCAACATTGATTCTTGATCCTACTAGTGAGAATCCTTAGGTGGTTTGTCAAATTGGCTCAAAGTACATTTGACATGAGCAATTTATATTTAATGTAAAGTTTGAACCTTATACTTTACTTTGTGGTTTCTAATAAACATTTCTAATATCTCTGAAGCATTGTTCAACAATCATCTCAGAAGCAATGTTTATTGAACGTATTTTGAATGTGCTAGCATTTATTAATATATAGCAAGTATTCAATGAAGTACTTGTACACTACTTCTGAATTTGCATGAAAAACTTGTTCCTGTTTAGATGTTCCATATCTTCCATCAAAATAACTGTATTCAGGACTGAGTTTGGGACTAGGGTTTTCTGCAAGTTCCCTAAACTGATGTTTTAGCGTATCAAGCTAACTGAAGAAATTACTGAAATCTGCATCTCTTGGATTGAGAAAAATACTATACATTCCTTTCTCTTTTCTCATGAGAAATTATAGATAAAGCTGAAATTGAAAATTTTCTTCAAAATTACTATTATATACTCCTTTTTATTCCTCAGTGGAATACTGTGTTTCTCTAATCCAGAAAGGAGGGTGAATGGTTGGTTGTACCATGTTTTGTCTTATTTGAGTTATACTGTGAAGCAATTGACTGTAAGACATTCAGATAACATAACTTGTTATACAAAATAGAAAATATGAAGCAAGGGTGAACACCACTCACATATTAATTCATAATGGTAAACTTGAATAAGGTCTGTATGTAGGGTGAACCTCTATAGGTATACTAGCTTTGCTTAAGAGAACACATAGTATAAAATGCATTATCTTAATAGCTTCCTAATAGAATACTTTCATTACCAATACATCATTGAAATTGCTATTGATGCATACCAGTGTTTATTTAGGTTTCTTTTTTTTTTTAACCTTTGTGCATGTAGATTAACTATTGTATCATGGTAAAAACCCGTGAAATTTCCTAGAGTTTCCATCCATTATTCTAAAATTTTTATCCATTTTTTAAATTTTTCATCTAATTTCCTAAAATTTTCATCAATATGAGCTCTGTCCTCCTCTCTAACAAAATTTTCATCCATTTTTTAAAATTCTTCATCCAGTTTTCTAAAATTTTCATCAATATGAGCTCTAAATTCCTCTGTGATCAAAGTAGACCTCTCTTCTATGGAAACAATGAGTTTCTGGAGTGTCTTAAGTTCATCCATGCCAGACATCTTAGCCTTATATTCTCTATGTTGAGATTCCTTAAAATAGGTAGATATGAAGTATATTATCACACAAAAAAGCAAAAGGACTCCTGGGTGGAGATAGCCTCCAAATGCGTAATCGTGGAAATAATCCTCTATCACCATTGTGAAAAAATGAGTAAAATTGTGATCATTTATCTGATCAAACATTTTAGAAGAAAAAAAAATTGCCTTACTCAGATGTAATGAGGACTTATGGTCAGCAGGTGTTGCAGTTGTAATCAGCAGCAGCAGCAATGGTGCGTGAAACGAGGTGGCGATTCAGCTGGGAGGGTCTCTGTTAAATGTTTCAACAAATCCTACCAGGCGTGCACCACCAGAACTGGGTCAATCCGTCTCTCAGGAGGTCTGCTGAGTGCAGATTCCTTCCTGGCTGAGTACAAGAGACTTGTGCGCACAGATGGGGACCAAAGCCGTTCACACCGGCTCCGTCCGCGGGTCCGGAACCCAGCAGGCTTGTGGAATTAGCCCCGTGTTCAGGCACCAATTATCGCAGTAAAAATCTGCCATGAGATTTGTTTTAAGTGAGGTTTATTTTGTGAGAATCACTTACAAAACAGAGAAGGTTTTAGGAGAAAGTTAAGGGATAAAGTTGCCACGTGCCACGCTGCTGCAGTCTCCCGCCGCCAGCCCAGAGCTCTGCCACCACAAACCAGAAGCCCCACCACTTCGCAAGAGTTCTTCACGAGAGAATGCCTGCGTCTGCATCCTGTCTCTCTCCAGGTGTTGTCAGAATCCTGTTCTCAGTGACCATGCCCCTCTCAGCTTCTGCGTTCTGCTGCAACCTGTACACGTGTACAGTTCCTGATTTTTCACTACACTATTGTTTTCATTATCCATGTAATTGACAAGGAACAAATTAGTTAAGGTAAGAAAGATTGCCTGGATTACAGTCTGAAGCTACACTGTTCTTCATGGAAGTGGAGGCATTGAAGGTAGCAGCGGAATCACATGGCCACATTATTGCTGCAGTCAGAAAGCAGGGGGCAGGTTGGACTATAAAATTTCAGTGCCTGCCTTAACTGAAACACTTCTACAGTAAGTCTCCAGCTGGTATCCAGCTGGGGACCAAATGTTCAAATATGCTAGCCTCTGGGAATATCAACTCAATTTACAAATATAAATAAAGTCCCATAATTTATAAATCAACTCATTAATCTATTAAAATTTTATCACATTTTACCTGTTACTAGTACTTAGTTCATATTTTAAATATATGTGCTTCATTAGTTTAGTATTAGTATATCCTCAGCATTACATTTCTGCATACTTATTCCTAATTTAACTATAATGTAATTTTATCATGATAAAGAGATTGAAAATTATAGATTATGATAGAATACACCATGTTTCTTAATAGTTATGTAAATCAAAATATCTGTATCATTATGCTTATTTCCTTCTCATAATAAGTTATCGCCATTTTCCCTGCTTTTTAACTCAAGGAATATAGTTTATATACTTGTACAAATATTGTCTCAGTGTATTCCCATATAGAAAATTATATCCACAGACTAGTGGTGCTTAGTCTGGGGAAGAGAATCTTCTTTCTACATAGAGTGACAACCAATGCAAAGTTTTCTATCTGGTCAAGATTTAGAAATAACTAAATTGAGAATTCCGGATAATAGTGGGACATGTATCATTACCACTTTCTCTGGTTTTTCAATGATTATAGAGCATCATAAATGCAAGCTAAGGGAATATAAGGGCTGGAAAAGATTTAGGAATTATAGAGTGGAAGAGTGTCACTAAATGCACTTATTAAAATAGCACATTCATGCTTCAATGATGAACACAAAACAACTATGGATGTATGCACACAACTAGGCTCCCTAACTTCACACCAATGGAGAGATTCCCATTAGAACCCATTTCTTCCTCAAAAATCAATGACTCTTAGTGCTTATTGAAGGCAAGGGTATCATTTTCTTGAATGGTGTAGGTACTGGGGAACTATTAGGTAAAAGGTGTCTAAGATGAGAAATGGGGAAGCCAGACCACAGTGGAAAATGCCTGTAATTACAATATATCCTACATATAGATGAAATGTTGAACAACAAAATTACTTCTAAAATTATACCTTTATTTTTTACTAATAATTGTTTTTACCTTTCACTTTTTATAAAATCTATTATAAAGTAAACTTTTCAATAAATAAAAGCTAGCACCACATAACAAAGGAAACAAGACTCAAAGTCTGTACAGCTCAGTGAACTTTGATATGGCTAAACTTCACATCCAGAATGAATGTTGTGAAGCTTCAACATAGAGAATATCCTATGTACTTATTCATCACTCAAACCAAAAATACATGACAGAGAATGGACCAGAAAAAATAATGAGACTTACATTTCTTTCATAATTCATTTCTATTACCTGCATTCAGCCTTTCCTCATGCCTCAATATTTAGACTTTCTGGGTGTCTTTTTTCACTTTCTGTTGTGTATGCAAAATTATATTTGTGTACATGTAGTATAAGAAATATCTGCTCACCTGCACATACACAAAAACATTTGTTGTACGAGACCAATATAAGCAATTAAATGTTTGTTTAAATTAATTTCCTTTAACTATCTTGAGTTATTTGATGAGGAACCAGAAGCATTTGTTGGGTTTTAAATGAACACTGTAAAAGATTTACAATAAATGCAACATTTTTATTCTTTAAAGATGGTTTACTACACTTCATTAACTTATATAATAAATGCATTTATTCATGTATTGATAGTGAACACATGGAATACAGAGCACATACACAATTTATAAGTCAATATACAACTTTTTAGTCTCCTTCATGAGAATGGATATAGATATATAAATATATGACTCAATTTATGTAGTTAGTACCTTCTATTTTTAGTTAGTGGGGCTAATGGGGCCATCTTTTCAATATTTTGTAATGATAAGAAAATAAGTATTCATCATTTTCCTACAGATGGCTATGATATCCATAGCATTTGGGTTGAAGAAAGGTAAATTTAATTTTAGAACTTGAATGTGAGTACACAATAGTGACAATTAAGATCAAATATTCAAATATGATAATAGACAGCTGCATGCAGGTATTGGCTCCTCCTAGAATTCAGGAAAAATACAGCCAGTACCAGGAGATCACAGAAGGTGATATTGCTGGGTCCTTGGGAAAATTGATTCACAGTTTTCTTTAGAACCACCATACTGTATTCCATAGTGGCTGTACAAATTTATAGTCCCACCAACAATGGAAAAGTGTTCCTCTTGCTTTGCATCCTCTTCAGCATAGGCTGTCCTCTGTGTTTTTGATCTTAGCCATTCTGACACATGTAAGGTGGCTTCTCAAAGCTGTTTTGATTTGTATTTCTCTGAAGGCTAAAGATGTTGTGCAATTTTCAAGTGCTTTTCAGTCATTTGTGATTCTTCTGTACATAATTTCCTTTTTAGTTCTGAACCCCATTTTTTAGTTGGGTGAGTTAGAGCTTTGGACTCTAGTTTCTTGAATTCTCTATATATTTTAGAAATCAGTCCCCTGTCAGTTGTAATGTTGGTGAAGGTCTTTCCCATTCTGTAGGCTTTCATTTTGTCTAATTTACTGTGTCCTTGGCATTAGAAAAACTTCTCAATTTCAAGAGATCCCACTTATTGATTGATGTTTTTAGTGTCTATGCTAATGGTGTTATATTTAGGAAGTAGCCACTGGTGCCAATGCATTGGAGGGTATTTCCCAATTTCTTTTTTCTCAAGTTCAGTGTCACTGAGCTCATGTTGAGATATTTAATCCATTTGGATTTAAGTTTAGTGGAAAGGGATAGTTTTGGATCTATTTACATTCTTCTACATACTACCATCCAGTTATGCCAATACCATTTGTTAAAGATAATATCTTTTATCTATTTGATATTTTTGGCCCCCTGTTGAAGATCAGGTATTCATAGGTGTGTGGATAAATGTCAGAGTCTTCAATTTAATTTGATTGATCTACACGTCTGTTTTTTATTACTATAGCTCTATAGTATAACTTAGAGTCAGGGATGATTATGCTTCCTGAAGTGCTTTTATTGAGCAGGATTGTTTTGGTGATCCTGGGTTTCCTGATATTCCATATGAAGTTGAGTATTGTTCTTTTAAGGTCTGTAAAAAATTGTGTTGGGAATTTGATGGGCAGTGCATTGAATCTGTAGATTGCTTTTGGTAAAATTGCCATTTTTACTAATGTTGATCCTACCTATCCAGGAGTATGGGAGGTCTTTCCATTTTCTGATATGCTCTTTAATTTTTTTCTTCAATGACTTAACATTTTTGTCTAAGAGTTCTGCTACTTTGTTTAGAGTTACACCAAGATATGGAATGTTATTTGCAACTATTTTAAAGGGTGATATTTCTCTGGATTCTTTCTCAGCTCTTTTATCTGTATAGGAGGGCTATTGTTTTATTTTAGTTGATCTTGTACCCTGCTACATTGCTCAAAGTGTTTATTGCAGGTCACTTAAGTATACAATTATGTCTTCTGCAATTTCACCTTTTCCAGTTTGGATCTCTTTAATCTCCTTTTGTTCTCTTGTTGCTTTAACTAAAACATGGAGAACTATATTGAATAGATAAGGGGAGAGGAGACAGAATTGTCTTGTTCCTAATTTTACTGGGATTGATTTGAGTTTTTGACCATTTACTTTGATATTGGCTGTCTGCTTGCTATATATTACCTTTATTATATTTAGATATTTTCCCTGTATTCTTGATCTTTTCAGAACTTTTATTATGAAGGAATGTTGGGTTTTGTCAAAGGCTTTTTCTACATTTAACAAGATGATCATGCTTTTTTTTTCGTTCAGTTAGTTTATATGATGCATGACTTTCACAGTTTTTCATATATTAAACCACTATTGCATCGCTGAGATGAAGCTTACTTGATCAAGGTGGATTAATTATTTGCTATGTTGTTAGATTCAGTTTGCCATAATTCTATTGAGAATTTTTCAATCAATGTTCATGAGGGAAATTAGTCTGTAATTCTCTTTCTTTGTTGCATCTTGGAGTGGCTTGGGTATTAGACTTAATGTGGTCTCATAAAAAGAGTTTGGCAATATTCCTTTAGTTTCTACTTTATGAACCAATTTGAAGAGTATTGATATTAGTTCTTCATTAAATGTCTGGTAGAATCCTGCACTGAAACCATTTTGTCCTAGGATTTTTTTTTTTTTACATGAGAGGTGTTTAATGACAGGTTCAATTTCCTTTGGGGCTATAGGTCTCTTTAGGTCTTTAATCTGATCTTGATTTAATTTTGTTAAGTGGTACCTGTCCAGAAAGGTGTCCATTTTTTCTAAGTTTTTTATTTTTGTGGAGTATAGATTTTGAAGGAGTATGACCTGATATTACTCTGGATTTCTTAGATGTCTATTGTTATGTCCCCCTTTTCATTTCTTATTTTGTTGATTTGGGTACTCTCTTTCTGTTTTTTTGTTAGTTTGGATAAGAGTTTATCTATCTTGTTGACTTTCTCAGAGAATCAACTCTTTTATTCATTGATTTTTCTTTGTATTCACTTTGTTTCAATGATATCATAAATCTGCAGGTAAATGGATGGATTTTGAAAATATCCTCCTGAGTAAGGTACTACAAGCCCAGAAAGATAAACACAGGATGTAATCACTCATTATTGGACTTTACACGAAAGCAAAGAACATCCAAACTGCAAACTGCAACATCTGAAAGCTTGGGATCAGAAGGAACTCAAGAGAGACAATGAGGGATTCCCCTAAGAAGAGAAAATAGACAAGATCTCCTTAGCTAATTGAGAGCAAAAGGGGTTGTAACCAAAAAGAGATGGAAACAAATCATGAGAGAAGGGGATAACTGAGTGAGAAGAGCAACAATGAGAAAAAAAATGAGAGAAAGAGAAATGGAGATCTTAATAAAGGAAGTCAATGTGGGGCTGGAAAAAGGATGGTTGCTAGATTAGCCTACAAGAACTCAAAGGATGTCTCTGCCTAGGTCTCCAACCAATAGTGAAGGTGTTGCCTAGACAGGACTTTCCCTATAATCAAATGAATAGCCACTCCAAGTGTTATCACAGAACTTATATACAACAATGAATAGAAGTAGAGGCAGATATACATGGCTGAGCACTGGACTGAGCTCCTAGTGCAGCTGTGAGCAGGGGAGGAGAGTCTATATGAACAAGGACATAGGGCATATGAGGAAAAATTCCACAACGATGGCTGGCAGGAGCCCTAAGGAGCTCACTGAATTAAGAACAGCCACTGGGGAACCTTCAAGAAAAGGAAGTAGGCCCTCTAAGGATAAGCAGCTGTCCTCTGACTTGGGCAGTATGTGGAGACTTGAGCAGAGGGATCAGACTGCATTTCTATGTGTGGACTGGCACTTCGCAGCCCATTCTCTCCAGAGTAACACTTAACCCAGTCATGACATTAGAGTGATGAAATCGAACTGGCCTGCAATGGATGCTGAGCTGACTCACCTTGGGAATTCTTGTCCTTTTCGGGGAGAGGACAGGCAGATGGGGAGAAGGGAGGCTGATGGCAGACAGAGAAGGATTGGGAGGGGGAAGGGAGAGAGAGCAAGGGGATACATGGAAAACAAAGAATTTTATTTTCTAAAAAAATAAAATAAAATAAAAATTTAAAACAATCACAGAATCTCTGGAATTAACACTTGGGAATTGAATGTGTTTTAACATTTGCTTACTAGGTAAGAACACTCAAAAGTGTGGTAAGTAAAACTCTTTGATCTCTCTAATGGATTATGTCAGGCTAACATTTTAATGACCATTTCATGATATTATAATTTAATATTTTGATACCTGACTAAACAGCTATGACCAATAAAAGAAATTAGATCTAAACAGGAAAATAATTTAAGAAATTAAAATGAGTAAAGGATCACTTCTAAATTGTGATAAAAATCATGACTTAAATGAACTTCACTGAGAAAGGATTTACTTGGTACATTACAGTCCATCACTGAAGGATTCATGGCAAGAAATGAAGGCAGATACTTGGAGCAGGAGCTGAAGCAGAGACCACAGAGAAGTGCTGTTTAGTGGCTTCTTCCTAGCTTGTTTAGCCTGCTTTATTATATAACCCAAGATCAACTGCCCAGGGACAGCAACATCCACAGTGGGTTGAGCCCTTTCACATCAGTCAGGAATCAAGAAAATATCTCACAGCCATGCCTAGTTCTTGCCTGGTAATTTACCTCTCAGGGAATTCAAGTTGACAAACGCTGACAAAGCAGCCTATGGATTCTTTCAAACAGACTCCAAAGCTGGTTTATTCTACAGAAAGTCTGAGTGTGATTATACCCCTAAAAGGTTACACTCTCTCTGGGAGGTTCCCTTCTGGGGCAAAAGCCTTCTAAATGTACATGTGCTCTTAAGGTTAAACTGCATCTGAGATAGTTAAGTAAGTATTATCTGGAGAAATCTTTAAAATAGAATCTTAATGAAGGTACACTATATGTTTCTAAAATATTTTAACTGTCTGTTTACAATTCCACCATATAATAATACCATCTATAAAAAGGACTCTTGTGAAAAGCTTAGAAATATGGAGGAGGACATGTATTGTTTAACCAGCTGTTACAATGTTAAAGTAGTAACACAAATAATTTTATTGACTTTTTCTAAGTATTTATCTACACATTGTTCAGTGAGAATTTATTGTGTTCTGAATTCCAGTAAGAACCCATCAATTAGCAACAACTTAAAATGTAAACAAAAAAACATGGTTGAATTTAAATACACTATTAACTTCATAAAGCAATTCTGTTGACATTTCTTTCTGTATGTCTCTTTTCCTTTCTTTCTCTCTCTCTTGCTCCTGTGTGTATGGAATGGTGAATGCCTGCCAAAGCCTGCATGTGGAAACCAGATAAAACTATTGAAACAGTGACTTTTGTCCGTGTATCTTCCTCTCTTTTCTCTACTTTTAAACCCTGTGAATTTTCATTGTGCCCCACCGCCATTCTCTGTGTAGAAATGAGGTATTTACAGGTGCATGTTCTCACGTCTGGTATTTTATGTTCTCAAGTTCAACTTCAGGTCTGGTATAGAACAAATTTATCCAATGAGCCATCTCCAAAACTCCAATGCAGAAATTATTTTAAAATTGCATTGTGCAGAATTTATGACTCTTATACTTTAGCTTATACTTTATGTTTGAATGCATGGATTCATTCAAATTTGAAACTAAATCAAGGACAAGAGGTCCCAGAGAAGCAAGATGGCGGACGTGCTGGATCCACGGACTTCGCCATGGATGAGGATGGGGACGAGAGCATACATAAATTAAAAGAAAAAGCGAAGAAACGGAAGGGTTGCGACTTTGGCTCCGAAGAGGGCTCCCAAGCGTGGATGCGAGAGGATTATGACAGTGTGGAGCAGGATGGCGATGAACCTGGACCATAACGCTCTGTTGAAGGTTGGATCCTCTTTGTCACAGGTGTTCATGAAGAAGACACCGAAGAAGATATCCATGACAAATTCGCTGAATATGGAGAAATAAAAAACATTCACCTTAACTTGGACAGGCATACAGGATACTTGAAGGGATATACTATAGTTGAGTATGAAACATACAAAGAGGCTCAGGCTGCCATGGAGGGCCTCAATGGTCAAGATTTGATGGGACAGCCAATCAGTGTTGACTGGTGTTTTGTTCAGGGCCCACCAAAGGGCAAGAGGAGAGGTGGCTGAAGTCGAAGCAGAAGTCCAGACAGGAGACGGCGTTGATAGATCCTCTGTTGACCAGGTGGTCTCTCCATGAGTCCATTTGGTTATACTACCTTGCATAAATAGGGCTTGGGTAGAATTTGTGTTTATGTTTAATTTCTTACCCTATCTACTTAGTATTGCTTTGAGTTTAAAAAAAAAATAAATGTTTTGTTTTCTACAAAAAGAAAGAAAGAAATAAAGAAAGAGAGAAAGAAAGAAAGAAAGAAACTAAGTAAAAAGATCAGACTCTCCCTCTCTTTTATATAGGGAAACATAGGTAACCGGGTTATGGTACTTCAATGATATTGAAGGCTATCATCTAAGACAGTGGGTTGAAATCTGTGGGTCACAACTCCTTAACAGTAGTTGTATATCATATATACTGTATATCAGATATTTACATTATGACATAAAATCTGAAAAATTAGACTTATTAAATAGCAACAAAATAATTTTATGTTTGAAGATGACTATGTGAGGAACTGCACAAAAGAGCTACATCATTAGGAAGATTGAGAACAATTGACTTAAATATCTTTGGTGCTAATACCTTCAGCTGTATACATGTAGTTTGTGTAAATAAAATGCCAAAAGTCAGACTGAAACTGAGAGTCTAACTGACACAAAGTTAATATTAGTGTTTATTACTTAGCAATAATCTGTATCTTTAATATGCTTTCCTGCCCTTTCTTTGGAGACAGAGCTTTTAAAAAGTGGGTTAGATAAAGGCACCAACTAGCAATTAAACTCAAATGCTGTATCTTAAGAATGAATAAGAGTCTGCCCAGATCACAGCAGTTGTGGTAACAGCACCATAGCAGCAGACTTGCTGAGTGCACAGCTAAGAGATGAGAGGTCAAGCAGTGACCTCGGCTGCTGGAACACAGTCACCCCAGACCATGGCTGGCATCACAGCACTATGACCTCATAAGAACAGCCAACCTGCTATATGCACAGCTGATTAAGTGCCCTCATATCAACTACCCACTAAAAGCTGACCAAGAACTAACCAAGAGTGAATTGCAGAAATAATGAGTAGGCACCAGTGCAAGAATACATATAACAATCCAAAGATCAACAAGACACCACCAGAAGAAGCAAGTAATTCTCTAGCTGCAAGACCTGAACATCACAAATAAGAGGAAACAGAAGGGAATGACCTTAAAAACAGCTTTATGAAACTGATTGAAGCCTTAAACAACAATATAAAAAATACTCTTAAAGAAATAGAAGAAAATACAAACAGAAAATTAGTAGAGATGAACAAATCCCTGAAAGAAAATAAAGAAAACCAAGAAAGAAAAAACAAATAAAAGAAGCTTTACAGAAATTAAAATTTGAAATAGAAGCAATAAAGAAGGTACAAACCAAGACAAAGCTGGAAATAAAAAATAAAAAAAATAGACCTGGAACCGCAGACCTAAGCATGACCAGCATAAAAAAGAGATGGAAGAGAGAATCTCTGGAGTGGAAGACTCAATAGGGATAATAAATACATCAGTTAAAGAAAACATTAAAACTAAAAAATTCATAAAATAAAATGTTGAGAAAGTTTGGGACATCATGAAAAGGCCAAACCTGAGAATAACTGGAATTGAAAAGAGGCACATGAAATATATTCAATAATATCATAGATGACAATTATGGATGAATTTGGAGAATATCCTCCTGAGCGAGGTATCACAAATCTAGAAAGAGAAGCAGGGAATATACTTGTTAGTTGACTTTAAAAAAAGAAATGATGTCATTGTATACAGGAGCTCAAAGCTAGAACATAGTTAAATCACACAGTGTTTCACTTCTGCATTGATGGCCTCTGGCAGGAGTGTGGTTGAGGAAGGTCTTGTTTTGTGTAAGGGGTTGGCCACAGGGTGTTTAATTATGCCCTAGTAGATAAATGAACAACATGAATGGGCTTTTTTGTAAGTGGGGAGGTCATAAGAGTGGGTATGAAACTGAAAGGACTGATAACTGAGTTTGATGAGGTGTATGATATGAAATCACCAAATAATAAAAAATAAAAAAGAATGAATAAAGATTTTGCTGGCTTGCAGGTCAGCTTGGATTAGTTTCTGTAAGAAGAATTCTTCTGGGCTTTTGTGTGTATTTGTTTTTCTGGGATTAATTAGACTGCCATTTTTAGGTGTGCTTGTCATGAGGATGAACAGACATTTCTTTTTTTCTCTTTTTTAATTTATTTTTATTTTATTATTATGAACAAAGAAGTCACACTTTATATCCTTGTATATCCTTATTCAAGGTCCCTTCCCCCTCCCACCACACCAGGTCATTCTCTCTTCTCCACAACTCCCCATCCCCTCCCTAGACAGGCGACAGGCAGTCCCAAGGTCCCACTGTTCCAATATTGCTTAGTTCAGCCTCCACTCTTGGCAGATCCAGTTTTCTTCCCCCAATCTCAAGACTGAGTCGGATATTCCTCTAGGGGGAGTGGGATCCAAGGAGTCTGTCCAAGGTGTTTCTTATCCCAAGTGAACAGACATCTCAGTAACTGTTAATGGGAAGATGTATCCTCCCAAGTTTCACCCATGTTACTTGTCATCATCACTTATTCATTTAATCAAAAAGCATATTTCCCTACTTGAATCCTGAAAAAAGAATGAGAGAAAAAAATCAGGCAGTTGAAGAAACAATGTTGGGGGTGTCATTTAACTAATGCCCCTCTTCATCAATGTTCTACTGCTGTGAAGAAATACCACCACAACTCTTATAAAAGAAAGCATTTAGTTGGAGCTTGATTCATTACAGTTTCAGAGGTTTAGCATTGTGGAGAGCATGGTAGTATTTATGCAGACATGGTGTTGAAGAAGTACCTGAGAGTTCTATATTCAGATCTTCAGGCAGCAGGAAGAGAAGAATATGTCACTGGGCCTAGCTTGGGCTTCTGAAATGTTAAAGTGCAGCCCCAATGACATACTTTCGCCACCAAGGCCATGCCTTCTAATTTTTAGTAAGTAGTGCCACACCATGATGACTGAGCATTCTAATATATAAACTTATATGAGCCGGTCTTATTTAAACCACCACAGGGAGTCAGTATGCTTGGTAATGCTCCATTCCTATGTTAGATCTAGTAAAAAGATCTTACCATTAAAAAAATGGCACATTCCACAATAAATTTGAATCAACATATGGAATTATATATAACACAATGTCACTTTATTTAGATATGAACACTAACTTAATTAACTCATTTTAAATATGTATGTATATATATATACATACATATACATATATACATATAAATCTGTGGCTTGTCTGCCTGTGTATTTTTTTTTTATTGTTCTCTAAAATGTATAGAGAACTCAAGAAACTAGAGACCAAAACCCTTGATAACCTAATTGAAAAATGGGGTTCAGAACTAAAAAGGGACTTCTCAACAGAAGAATTAAAAATGGCTGAAAGGCACTTGAAAAAGTGCTCAACATCTTTAGCCATCATAGAAATGCAAATCAAACCAACTTTGAGATACCACCTTACACCTGTTAGAATGGCTAAGATTAAAAGCAAAGATGACAGCCTATGCTGAAGAGGATGTGGAGCAAGAGGAACACTCCTCCATTGTTGGTGTTCAGCTACTTTGGAATGCCTGTGTAATTTGTGCCTGGTGCTTTTAGATCCACTGTAGTTGGCATTACAGACTTTTATGAGCTGGAATGTGGGTGCTATATACCAATACCAGTTCTTCTCAAGACCAACGGGTAGCCATCTTTCCAGACACATATTAATCTTTTTTTTTTTTAATTGTGGCTTCCAGTGTGCTGGAATTAAAGGCATGAGTCACCACTTCCTGACCTTCATGGCTAAATCTGTGACTTGGCTTTGTCCTCTCTTCAGGCAAAGTACAATAAATGTACAGTGTATCTTCACATATCCTCATTTTGAAAAAAATTAGATTATAACTAAATTATATACAATAAGTACACTATGTATGCAACTGTATGAAATAATTACATCAATAATGTCCAGTCCATTAACAATTGACAAGTTCAGAGAAAATACTTTATCATTTATTTTTATATTGGTGAGATCAAAGGACTTTACCTAATTCACTTTCTGTGTAACTTATATTACAAACTGAAAAATGTATTTTCATGTCTCTCAAATTATATACTTTAGACCTCTTTAGTGAGTTTATTTTCTCAATCTTTAACTAGAAAAAAAAATATAACTATCTAGTCTTTAATGCCCTCAGAGATCTGAGAAGGCTATGAGTAAAAGTACAAGGAAGCTACTTTCAAAAAAATGTTATAAATGACATAAACAGCTGACTGCCTGGACAGTCAACGAAGGTTCTTTTGAAACATTGGGCATTCATCTTCTGTCTACAGGACTGACAAACTTATTTGTGAAGCAAGATATTCTTAAAGACCTTCTGACCTTGACTTAGAAAGGTTTGTCAGTTTTCTCTTGTGTAAACTTCTCCATTTCAAACTCATACTGTCAGTAGTCAAGGCAAGAGCACTTGTTCAATGGCTAAGTTTTGCCACAAAGAAAGTAAACTCCAGATAGAGATTTTTCAATACCCATCATCTTCTGTGGAGTACATTGGGGCTGCCAGAAGCAGACATGTCTCACTGTCATAAAAAGTAAAATGAACCTATGTTATGAAAATATTTTAAATGCCATATTCTGTAGATCTCTGAATGTTTGAAGACAAAGTACTTATATGAAATGTATCTTTTTGATCTTGAAAATATACTTATTTATAAGTTTAATTGTAATGGATACTTGCTTGTATTTTTATATCTTATTTATTTGGTAATAATATATTTCAAGAATTAGCAATTTGCCTTATATTGTTAAATAAGCTTTATGTATAAAATATTTGAACAAAAGTGTAAATATATGGATAGTAACAAAATAAATCTCAACTTTATATCAATATATAGAAATCTAATACAATGTAAAATAATTAAAATTAACATTTGCTTTTTTCAGAGTAGATCCAAAAATCTGCCCTTTCATCTTTTTATACCACATTCTCCTTTTCTTTTTAAAGGAGATTCAGTAATATACCCTTCTGTCCTATCATATCTGTATCCCTCTTTTTCTTCTTTTTTTTTCAAGCAAGAAGCCTGAATCTAATTTCTTTTTCCAGCAATTTTTCTAATATTACCAGCAACAATCTGTAATTAATCACCCTAAACAATGACAATAATCCATAGCACCCTGAAAGACCAAAACTACCAGCCCCCAATTTTTATAAAATGTGGGTGTCATTTTCTGAATTTTATTTACTGCTGTCTGGGGGCTATGTATTTTTTTGAGAATCCTGAAAAGTAAAAGTTGAGTTAATTGCCAAGTGCTAGGACAGGTATCTGTATCATTTTTTCTCTATGTCCTTCATAGTGAAAAATTGCAGAGCTTGTTTCAATTCCTTGCTAAAATAGTCTGTAAAGGTGGATCATCTCAGCTAGCCACCTCTAATTTGTAGTGAGAAGTTTGTAGTGTAAAGCCAATCTTTATTTGGTATTTGTCATCTTATTGTCTATTATAATTCATGAGAAATTATCTTTTGGGGAGCCCCATCATTTTTTTGAAGACTTCAGAGGTCACAGGTATCATCATGGCTCACTGCAAAAAACTAAGATTCAAACCAAAAACAATGTACAAAGAGATGAACTTATTTCTAAGTCTAGCTTAGGTTAATACTCTATGTGACTATTAATATCATGACAGCAATTGAAATATGTTTATAACAATTTTATATATTTTGGTACAAAATTTATATGTTAGAAAAGTTTTAACAAATCAAAATAAGACCAAAAGATCATGAGGTTAGTAACAATACAACAGTCTTTGAATTTGGGTGTTTCTTATGTCTTCTATCCCATATCAGGTGATTATTCTGATATCATACAGAGATTGACATTTTTCTTTAACAAGCATGCTTGGGTTTAGAGTGGAAGAGAGACACACTCTGACTCCAAAGCCAGCTTTAATTTGTAATTGAGTCATTACCTCAAATTTTCTTAGAAGTAAAGTGATATAGATATTGAGCAGTGAGATTTTATCTTGTTGAGTATATTGGTACCAATATGTTCAATTTTTATGTTTGTAATATTTCCTGGATAGCCCTCCCTTCCACTTTGAATGTCTAGATGTCGAAGGACTTCTTGAATATAGATATTTCTATTTTTCCTGTAAAGATAAAAAATAGAACCTTGCCCTCACCCTTATTTGGTGAGTTTTCTTTACAACTTATAGAATTGTCATATCAGTATATAAGCTATCATTTCATAAGATTTCTCCTGTTCAAATCAATTCTTTATTAATTTTGATGGTTTCTATACCTTTTATTCACCTGCAGAGACAGTCCTAACTTTGGAGAGATTTCCTTTAAAATTTTTTCAATTGTGATTTATGGTTTATTGTTCTGATTTTGTTTTCTGTCTTCCATAGATTTTTCTCTCATCCAGAGCAGCATGTATTTTTAAGAATAGGCATTCAGTTCTTTAATTTTTCTTGGAAGATGTTTCTTTCATAATGACAAAATTAAACTGACCTTAATTTGATAGGAAGCCTTTTAGGGCATGCCTAAAGGCAAAAAGTTACCTTACCTGTCCCTTGTTGACCTACATTAATTAGTCCAATGCCTGCCTTTGCCACATTTTTTTCATTCTCTAGAAGATAGGGATATTCTGGTGAGGATAATCTCAGTAAAAACATGGTTTCTAAGAATATCTTTTTTCCAGTCCCTTTTCATGTGACCTTGTGTCCCACAGTTGTGCCCTTTAATATTTTAATTTTTATTTAAAGCTTTAGCAATAACTTCTACCCAACATCATCATAGTTATGAGATTCCATGTTAATTATATCTCAGATACACTTTTCCAAGGGTTCTAATCTTGCCTTTAATGGCCTAATTAACCTTATGCATTATGCATTAACATTTTCAAGAACCAGAGATTCAATTATAATTTGCCTTGCTTCTGAATTTGTTATCATTCCATTTACTGCTAAAGTCAATCTTTGTAAGAAATCAGTAAAGGTTTCTTTTGAGTCCTGTGTCACTTTTGTGAATGATTTAAATTTTTTTTCCTACTTCTTCAATCCTATCCCAATCGTTCAAGGCTGCCATGGGTCCTAAAGCCAGAAAATAGTCATCATATAAAGATTACCTTTCTACATTACCATAATCTCCATTTTCAGAAAATTGGTCTTGGAAGATTTCAATACCTCTAGCCCTATTTCCTCATTGAATGGTCTTAGTTTCAATTTTCTACCAGGTCTTCCATAGTAATTGGAGACCAGGCTCCAAAGACTGATGTAACCATATCATTCTAACTTTTAGAGATAATTCTATTACTAGTTAACCACAAATCTGCTTTACAAAGGGTAAGTGAATACCATATAAGACAACTGCTTCCTTGAATCTCCACAAATCTAACATTTCCACAGGAGTCCATTTAGCTGTTACAAAGTCTGAAGGATTTCTATCATTTGGCAATTTATGCGAGATTATTGGGTAAATTAAAGTTGGCTGTTTGAAAGCCTTCTGTTGTTTCTCTGTAACCATAAAATGCAATGTTGAGATTGGTTCTTCTTTAAATTTATGTCTGAGTCTGAATACTTGTACTTTGGAACTTATACAAACTAACTTGGGACTCATATAAACAGTTTTTCAGAGATAAAACAAAAACAATCAAACAAATAACATTTATAATAAATATTATGTTAATCACATGTAAATTAATTATTCTCTTTTAATGCTTTCATTTTCAAATCATCTAAAATAATATCAAACAAAGAGCAAATTTCTTTCATTTTAATACTTTTGTTCAGTTTTTAAACGTGGAAAAAATCTCTCTGCCTTAAAGTAATTCCCTTTCTAAGAAATTTCAATTAACTCACCAAATCTGTTAACAATAACAATTCAGATGCAGGTGAGTTGGGGCAGGTACCTATTGTGGTAGCAGGTCAAGGAGGTGGTCCAGGAAAAGCCACAACCTATCAGGAGAAGGAATCCATTGTCGAAAAATCTCATCCAGAGGATGATGGAGAAGAAGCATGTGTAGCAGGAGGTGCCAAAAAGGCAGAAGAGTTGTCTGGAGGCTAATTCTGAAAAGATAACCTAACTGGCCAGGTAGTGACTCCATCCAGGTGCAGCTCAGAACTGTGCAAATGACCCCAAAGCAACAGGCAAATGGCTTTTTTAAAATAAATAAATAAATAAATAAATAAATAAATAAATAAATAAATAAGTGTGTGCCCTATGTTAGGGGACAGATATTACAATAATCTTAATTGATCTTATAATATAAACCTAGAGCCAGATATTTAGAAAAAGCTGGAAGATTACAGAGACAGCAACAAACCACATCCACTTCTTACCTAGCCACTCTTCATCCATGAATTCTCTAGCTAAATGCTTCAAAGACATCAACAAAAAGGGAAGGTGGTCACAGGTTAAGGGCTGAATTTCTGCTTCCTCTCACTGTATATTTCTTTATTTCCCACCATATCACTTGCTGTTTCAACTTTTCTAGTGCTGGGATTAAAGGCATGTGTACTACCCAGCTATCAGGAATGGAGGCATGGGATCACAAGTATTGGCATTAAAGGTGTGTGCCACCACTTCCTGGCTCTGTTTGGCCTAAAACTCACAGAGCTCTAGAAAGGTCTCTGCCTCTCTCTTCCCTGAGTGCTAGGATTAAATGTACATGTTGCCACTCCCTGACTTTTATGGCTAAATCTGTGGCTTGGCTCTGTCTTTTATTAGATAAATAATATATGACCATAAACAAGTACATAGCAAACTGTTAAAAGTAAAACATAAGTCAAATAATAAGCAAGCTTAATATATTACAATATAAGTAAAATAATCAAAACAAATGAAAACCAATTAACAAAATTAAATCCTAGAAAAAATAAAGTTATAAAATAAAATGTTATAGAATGTTATGCATGTCTTGTTTATTCTCACTTAAAAAAAAAGTGTCATACTTCTTTTTAGTATAACAAAAATCTAATAATTTGTGAAAATGGAAAAATGATTATGTCAGCTAGAAAACTGAGTTCTTAAGGCAGGTTTGTTACCTGAGTCCTTAAGAAACATGAGCACTATTATTGATTCCTATTTTGTGAAGCATGAAGGTAAAACAGTAGAAGCCATCAAATATTACAAAAATTTTTATATTTTTTGAGGTAATAAAATGTCTATCTAGGTCATATAGAATTTCTATGTCTTTTAGACATGAGGGACTACATACATTTTTCTTAAATTCTATAATTTTCCAAGGCTTCAGCAACTTTCTCATACTCATCCAGGCACAAAGCATATACTGGGAGCCTGTGAAGTTGACAGCAGGTTACAGTAGGTTTTGGCCTTACTTTATTTATATGGTGCCTATGGATGGCTATGATTGAAGTAAGAACTGAGAGGTACATGTATATGTGCTGAACATCAACATTAAGTTGACTGGCATATATCATTTTTTAATAGTTCTTTAGGGTGTTAGTATGAATGCTTTTCTGCACCAAAAAATAAGAAGTTGAAATAAGCAATAAGACACAAGCATTTTGAGGTGTATTGTGGTTTGAGGGAGGGCCTAGTCTTATACAAAATTTTGAAGTCTATGGTACATTGTGTATTACCATACAATAAATATACTCAATTATAACTCTTTGTGGATAGTTTATTTGCAGCTGTATCCTCTCTGTAAAAATGTGTTGTCACTCCAAGGTCAATTTTTTTTTTGTAGCAAGCTCATTGCTTTTTATGACTGTTAATAATATACCTTCATTGGGTGATTTTTCCCTCTGATTATAACAAGCTTCCATCTTGCACTTTGGCCATATAGCCCTGACAATTAGAGTAGCACTAGATGCTTACTTGGAATTCTGGTTATAATGCTTTCTCTAGCTACAGTAGATAAGGTGATTAAAACTACAATTTTTTGATGAAGTTACTGTGAGGTCACTATCCATGATTTGATGGGACTTAGTGATAATATACTTAAATGGGACAACCAAACTCTTCCCTAATATCTGCTTTTAAAATGTCTAATAAATGCATTCATCTCAGCTAACCAGATTTCTTGGAGCTGTGGACAACTGGACAATCCCTTGTGTTTATTCAGAAGTTAATACAGCAGCACTCTGTAGATATTACTTATACAAACCTCACAAAGTAGCAGCAATAAGATTGTGGTATAGTGTGTAATGATTATATTGCTGAGTATCCATTGTAAAATTAGTGAGAATGTCACAAATAGTATAAAGATGATTGTAAGAATTTCCAAAGCTTGCGTTCACCTGGAATGTAACAGTATCAACCATGCCCCTGGGTGTGGCGATGCAAACATGGGCAGACCCACACTTTTAAAGAAAGGGCTCACACAAGTCCCCTCCCTCTTCTTCTCTCTCTGCTCCCTTCTGCCCCTACCTTTGCCTACTGTTTAATAAACTCTCATGTGGTACTCTTGGTGTTGAGATTCCATTCACGTGCCACATGCAGAAAACTAACATTGGTGCCATGCTCGCCTGGGGCCCCCCCAGCCCTGAGTGCGCATAGGTGCTAGGGACCCCTGTTCAACCCTCCACGAGAGACCATCTTCCATCTGCCTGGTCACAGACCATACTTGCACAACACCAGCATTGATTGGTGAGTTTTCCCCTCGGTCAGCATAAACGTGAACTAGTTTCACAGAGGATCACAGTGCCCGATCTTCATTTGGTCATGATTTGTTCCTTTTTGTTGACAAACACTGTTGGCTTTTTTTCCCTGCACTACAGTTTCATATAGAGACCTGCCCTTGTTGAAGTTACACTGGCACATTTCATAGGCATTTTTTTGCCAGCAACGTCACAAACAGGTCCTGGCGCTCTCTCTCTTCTGCCTGACGGGGCTTTAGAGATATGTGCAGTTGAGTTGGGGCACTGTTCTACTGGCCTATACGTGTCTGCTGATCAGCTAGTCCACTGTGGGCCTGTTTCCTTGTGGACCAGTTTGCAGGGGTGACGACTCTTGCTTGCTGGTTCTATACTCCCCTTAAGTTTCGGCATGGGAAATAAGTCAGCAAAATTCATACCTCCATCTTCACCCTTAGGGTAAGTGCTAGAGGCGTTGAGACCTCTTAGCCTTATGCCCTATTTAGATACTACCAAGCTGATCCATTATTGTACAAAGAAATGGCCTGAATATCCCCTAGACAATAATCTAATGTGACCACCTAATGGCAACCTGGATCCCATTATTTTATGGAAATTATCTAATTATTGCCAGTGAACTGGCTGATTGAAAGAGTTAAAAAAATTCCCCTATATACAAGCTTTCTCTTACTTAAGTTCTAAGACTTCCCACCTAAGTTCTTGTCCTCCTGCTCTCCTGCTTTTAGCCACTTCCTCAGAACCTGATCCTGCAAATGACCCTCCACCTTTTAGATCTCAAGGTGCCCCTTCTTACTGCCCCTTCCTCTCCACCTATCACCCGCTCTCGAGCCTCTAAGGACACTGATCCAATTCTAACTCTTCGGGAAGTTATGGGCGTTGATGGGATAGTTAAAGTGTATACTCCTTTCCCTTTTTCTGAACTCTCCCAGGTTGCAAAGAAGTTAGGCTCTTACAGTTTGAATTCTACTGCCTTTATAAAAGAATTTCAGTACTTAACCCAATCTTATGACCTCACCTTTCACAATGTATATACAATTTTAACCAATAATCTTCTACCTGAGGAGCACAGGTGAGTTTGGGAACAGGCCAGAATACATGCAGATGAGTTTCATCAAACACATTTGGCACAACCCCAGGAGCTGAGGCGATTCCAGATACAGATCCACATTGGAATTATAATATACAAAGGGGAATTGTAGCCAGGGACAATTTTGTGACCTGCTTGCTGGCAGGTTTGTGTAGGGCTGCCTTGAAGCCAGTCAGTTTTGAGAAACTGCAGGAGGTGATTCAAGATAAACATGAAAATCCATCCCAGTTTCTAGAGCACCTTACAAATGTGCTCTTGCAGTTCACAAATTTGGATCTGGAGAGCACTGAAGGCCGACAGCTTCTTATGACCCATTTCTTTAATCAAAGCTACCCAGACATACAGGCCAAACTTAGATCTCTTGAGAGGGGCCCATTAACTTCACAATCAGACCTTCTGGCGCTTGCATTCAAGGTGTACCACCAGAGAGATAAGAGAATTTGGAAGGAGAAATATCTCCTGCTGGTGGAGGCAATCAGGCCAGCCCCTCCACCACTGCCTCCCAGGGTGAGCAGACAAAAGCACATGGAAAAGCATTCCAGTTCTTGTTTCTGCTGTGGCCACATAGGCCATTACTATCGCTCATGCCCAGATCCACAGAGGCCATCCAGGCCCTGTCCTAGGTGTTAAGGACACCACTGGCCAGGCAGTTGCTGCCCTACATCAAAGGGTGGGGACACAGTAAGCATGGATGAGGTGCAGAATGTCCTAGGACTGGCCGAGGATGATTGATAGTGCCCAGGCCCTCTCAGTCCGGCAAACGCTATCACGCAGAGAGAGCCTCAGGCAGATATTGAAGTTTCTGGCTGGGCCATTTCTTTCCTGGTAGACACAGGATCTGTGTTCTCAGTTCTGCAGGAGTACTGGGGTGCACCCTTTCTTTCAGGCCTTACAATTGTCAGGGTAGGAGGCAAATCCATGCGACCTTATCAGATATTTCCACTTAATTGCATTTTTAGAGGAATTCCAATTACTCAGTCATTTTTAGTTATGCCAAGTTTTCCAACAGCTTTGATGGGAAGAGATTTCTTAGCAGAAGTGGGAGCTTTCATTTCATTTAGTGATCACATTCGCCTAAACCCAGTCTCGCCAGCTGCTCCAACTGTTCCTGTGCTCCTTTTACTATCCAATCAGCTTGTAAGTTCTACCTTCCTGAAAATCTCCTTCCTCCCCTCCTCCATCACCTGTGATTGCTTTTGTGAAATTTTGCAGATGACTCCCTCCTCAAACCGTGATCTGATTAATCCTGTCCACCTTGAGTTTACATTAGAGATCAAGTTTTACTTTCCTCTCTAAGCCACCAACCTTCTCCCCTCACTCCAAAGTGGACGGGACCATATAGACCAGGCAAGAGACCCAAAATCTTAAAAAAAAAAAAAAAAAAAAAAAAAACAGTTCCAAGCCTCCTTTGCAGCCAGCCAGAGCAGAAGCCAAGATGCTAAACAAAAGGCCCCAGGCAGTCTGCTAGGAAACCCAGGTAAATAAAAGGTCATTCAACTCTGCAGTTGAAGTAGCCACTCCCTGAGGATGCATTGCAGGTAAAACAAAGACCATTCCCCATTTCCCTGCAGGAGTCCAGAGTAGGCAAAATACAGGACACTTTAATCCTTTCCCTTTACCAGACCAAGCAAGGATCCGCGGACATTAACATGCAGGCAGCAGATAATAGAATCCCTTAGCAGAAGAAAGAAACCATTCACAAGTTTCTTTCTCCCTCCTTTCCTCTTAGCCTGTCACTCCCAAAGCTCTATCACTGAAGACAATAGATCCCTTAACAAAAGAAAAGCACTCACATACCCAGCTAACTCAAGGTTTACTTCCAAACTCCTTTCCTTTTAGTCACTCCCAAAGCTCTATCACTAACTCATATTTTTTCCCCAAGCTCCAGGAAACAAAAATTTATGGCCCAGTGATCCAAATCCTTCAATTCTGTCAGCAAGATGAGCTAACGACCTCTCCGTCCTTGTGTCAGCAGGAAGTAGTAAAGACCACCACAACGACCATGCTCACTATAACACTACTCCCTTGCCATAAACTCAGCATATATATATATATATATATATATATATATATATATATATATATCAAAGGGTGAAATGTAAGGATTTCCAAAGCTTGCATTTACCTGGAATGTAACAGTGTCACCCTTGCCCCTGGGTGTGGTGATGCAAACATGGGCGCACTCCACCTTTTAAGGAAATGGCTCACACAAGTCCCCTCCTCTTCTTCTCTCTCTGCTCCCTTCTGCCCCTACCTCTGCCTGCTGCTTTAATAAACTCTCCTGTGGTACTCCCAGTGTTGAGATTCCATTCACACGCCACGTGCAAAAATCTAACAATTATAGCATTCTAAGAAAACTAAATAAAAGTTTCCTCAAAACAAGATACTTAAAGAAGTTTCCAGACTTGATCCTCAGATAAGAAAAGAAAATAGTTAAATAATTGAAGTTATTACTAGTAAGTAAGAATATTATGGTAAAGAAAGTGGTCATTAAAAATTATGACTCTTATTTTTAGTAGTAATTAAAGAGATAAAAAACTACTAAAATGGATTAAAGAATAAAGAAACTATGTAGGTTGGTATACTCAGAAAAGAGAAAGAGAGGCTACAACATTCACACAGATGAGAACTATTGATATTGAAATGGCACAATAATCAACATTACTCCAGCACTTTGTTAATTTAGATATTTAATATAAACAAAAATACTTTTGTTCTAATATTTTTATATCCTGGACTTTTGGGTCTAGCCCTGAGGTTCTGAGTTACAGACTTGTAGTCTCAGAGAAAAACACAGATGCTTATATTAATTTTCTGCTGATTGATCTGGGGCCCAGGCATATAACTTGCTAACTCATTACATATAAACCAACCTATCTTTCTTATCTTTTTCAGCCATGCAACTCAGTACCTTTTCTTATAGCAGCATTTTAGCTTCTTTCCTCTGCCTCTGCTGGTAATTCATCCATCCGGCTCTATTTGGCATCTCTGCAGCATCTCTGCTCTGTTCTGCTCTGTGATGATCCCAGAGTTTTCTTAGTCTGGTAGACGCACCTACACTTTCTGTCTGCCTCTGACCAATCAGCTTTTTATTAAGCCAGTAGGAGGAACAAATATTTACAACCTACCATAATCCCACTACAGGTATAATGTATATGTCACCTATCATATGGGTGGTGTCCAAATCTGTAGGATTTTATTATTTTGAAATCCTCTAAAATACATGTTTATGCATGTTTCTTATGTAAATTGAAAAAAGTAATATATCTTCTGATTCAGTGCAAATATTCAGAGAGTTAATAAAACATCTGGTAAAACATTCTTATCATTAAAACATTTTTTTTTAACCTCTTCAGAATACTAAGCTGGCTAATAAGGGGCCAAAGGTAAAGAGAAAATTGGGTAAAAGAATGGGTTTTTTTAATGTAAAATGTTCTTGTGAACTGTTAGATTTCAAGTGATTAAGAATCCAGTAAAGGAGTAGTTTCAAAATGAATGTGCTGAAAAAAAATTGAAAAGAAAGACAAGAGGGATAGATAGACCAACAGAAGACACACAGAGATAAGGGAGAGGGACATGTCATTCTAGCTAAGTATTTTTGTTAGCTTCATACACTCCAGAAGCTTTTGAGAAGCAGAGAAGATGTCTCCATCAGATTGGCTTGTAAGCAATTTCATCAGGCATTTTCTTGATTAATGTCTAAGGGATGGGGATATGGAGCCCAGATCAATAAGGACCCTGCTCTCTCTCTTTCCCTCACCCCTACCTACCATCCTTATACTCCACTCCCATGGTGGGTAGTCATTGTTTATATAAGAAAACAGACTGAGTGAGTAGTGTATCTCCATGGCCTCTGCTTTTCTTCTTACCTCCAGGTTCTTGCCTAAGTTTCAAACCTGATTTCTCTGAGTGTACTCTGTCACCCTAGAATGGTAGCTGAAATAGACCCCTTTTCCTCAAGTCGTTTTGATCATGATCTTTAGCACAGAAATAATTATCAAACTGAATAAAGGAGGAGATAAAAGAAGACATAGACAGAAGGGAGGCAGAGAGAAATCACGCCCTTACCAATGCATTCCTATAGAAGAGGGTGAGAGAATGAAATGTAACAGTAAATAGGCACAGCTTCAATTTTATCTCTCTAAGGAAGACACAAATATGTTGGCTAAAGATGACTTTCAGCAATAGATTTCAAGAGATGGAAATGTTTGCTATTAGTCAAATTCAAACATAAAGGAAATAACACAGGTTAAAAATGTTAGAAAGCATAATAACCAGGGAGATACAAATTAAATTGAGTTATCTCACACATTAGAATAGCCAATTTAAAATGCTAGCAACAGTAACAATGAACAAAAAACAATAGGCTGACTTGTGTTTAAAGAAAGTAAACATTTTTTTTTCTATCATTGATAGGCATGTAAAGTATTAAGATTTATAGGAATACACCAAGGTGCTACCAGTCCCTTCAGGAGACATACATTCCTCATTAGGTTAAAAATATCTGTGAGATGTCATTCAAAAGTAGTCAAGAGGAAGAGGTTATTGAATGTTGAAGGCTGATTACTGGATAATAAGAATGATTAGAACCGATAATGGAATATTACTCACTTATTGAATGGAAAAAATATTGTAATTTATTTTGAGATATAAATCTAGTAGGAATTATGTTAAGCAGAATAATTCAGTCATCGTCATAAAGATAAACCTAGAATTATTTTACTTTCAGGGATCTAAACTGCTTAGAAAGTAAAAGCAATGCCCAATAGCTCTGGGCAGAATGGTCAGTAAGGTTCTTCACCAATAAGCGCTGGTTTAAGTTTTGCAAGAAAAAAAATTATGTAATTGAACTCACAACCAAAACACACTACAGCACATTTCAAACTTCTACGGTATTATGTTTTAAATATCCACTTTTACCACTACAAAAATGATAAATGGTGAATGGCATGAATCTGAATTTAATGTGAAGCTAATGAGCATAGCTCTAGAGGCAGCTACAGAAAGAGATGTCAGTCGGGGAAGAAAATAATAATACTTGTCTCCAAAATAACATTGTGCTTTTAAATTTAGCATAGTACAAAGTACAAAAAAGAAAAACGCATGCAGTGTTCTATAAATGTCCACTTCACTCTAATAGCAGGATGTGAACATCCCTAAAATGTCAGATTCTTGTCTCCCTTGAAACTCCACAGAAAGCACAGACTTTACACAAATGTAAAGAAAGCACTAGAAATAAGTAGGCACCATGACACTGGAGCTCAATGTAACACATTTGAAAATAAGGAAGGCAGGATAATATGCTAATTTCACAGTTTATCACTTGACATCTGAACATTAATTTAAATCTGTTAAATTTAGTGTTAAAGTGTGAATTGAGACACATGTAAACATTAAAGAAATACAGAAGTGCTTCTGTAAACTGCCAATGGAGTATAATAAAGTACGAGAGGAATGAGGGCATGGGAGAGAGGGAAGTTTATACTCTCTGCACATAGTGAGTCCTCTCTAAGAAACTACTTATCTTACGGGCATACAAATAGACTGCTAGAAGCTGAAATGGTGACTCTGAGGTAAAGAACATTTGGTGATTGATACTCAACAGTTTCATTCCTGGGATGCACGATCAGCTCCAGAGATTGTAATGCCCTCTACTGGCTTCTGCAGGTACTGCATTCACATGTACTTAAAATCCTTCTCCCAAATATACACAATAACAATAAATCCTTACAAGTTTAAATGGCAGAGAAAATAGAGAAGAAAATGAAATAAAGATCTTCAAACAGAAAAGGGTTGCCACATATAAAATACCAAAATTACATATAGTTCATCACTTAGACTGTGAATTTAAGCAACGTACTTAAATTAATAATGACAGAAATTAATGAAGATATTATTATTTTTATGAAGCAAAGAATCTTGGTAGTTTTCAGCCACTTAATAGTAATAGCAAAAAGCCTACATAAACTTGTAGTTTCACTGTTGAAGCTAGTTAAAAATTGAATGTGAATTTAACACCAATATTCATCAAATTCCTTTGGTGACATATAAAAGAAGATGACACATCACTCACCTTTGATTTTATATACAAACCAAGAACCTAACCAAAAAAAAAACCCTACAAACTGATGTTCTCTATCTACTTATATTGGAGCCAGAAGGAGGATCTAGTAGATAAAATCCTTGTTATGTAACCAGAGGGTTCTGAGTTCAATCCTCAAAACCCATACTAAAACTGAAGCCCTGTGTTAGAGCCAGACACTGAAATTTCAGTACTGGGAAGTTGGAAAGGAATCAACTTTTGTTTAAAGCCTGTTGTTTGAAAACATGTCAGGGATTCTAGGCGGCGCAAACTGTTCAACTCTAGACTGGAGAGAATGAAAGAATCCTACAGTTCCATTCAAGGGCTGCCCTTGGTTAACTGAAGACTTTCTACCTCTGAGGTCACAGCAACAGCACCGGGTACACAGAAGTTTTGGAATAGATTACAGATAGATACTTCACCTTCAATATCTAGTAGGATTCTTTTTCTCATTTAATATCTGAGAATTCATAAGGACAAGGAAACATAGGTTGAGAGACTGAAAAGTAAAGGTCAAATGAGTCTGAAGTCTAATCTTAGGGGAGATGAAAAAAATATTTTAATATTATATAGAGACTTTGTATAAGATAGGAAGAGCAACTATGAATCTATATATTCTGACATAGTTTTTCATTCAGTACAAATGCTTCACCTAATGTAAAATCAAGTGAGGAATATTTAGCCATCAAGCTGAAAGTACAGGTAAGGGCAGTCTGATACATACTTTAAAAAATATGAAACAATGGATTCTGTAGAGGAATTTATATAGGACTCTATTCTTTTCCTTACAGAAATATCTAGATTTATAGAATCAATATTCACTAGACCTTTGGTTCCACATTCCAAAATAGAAAAATAATTCATGGTTTCAAGTAGCATAAAAATCAAGCATATGCTTGTTTACTGAGGTACCTAGGAAAGCAACTGGTTTCTGCAAGGTGATCTTATAAGCTGTAATTTTTCAATGTTTTCCTTATTTTTGACATTTGGGGGGTCTTTCTATAGAAATAATCATATTTATATATTTACATATACAAAGATGCAATTATTTATATATTTTATATAAATAATATGTGATCAAAGATATTTTCCTTTGTCTTCTAATTTTACTTTTCTAATTTTTGACTTATCTTAGAAAAGAAGTGTCTAATTTCTCATTATTAAGGCCAAAACTAGGCTCTCATGCAAATTGCCTAATTTCTGACATTTACTGTGATGTTTATGGCATCATTATTCTAATTACTGGGAACTTAGTGGGTTCAAGGTTTGACTCACATATAAGTAGTGCTTTTCCAGACATTGGGCATAAAGAAAACTTGAAGAAGTTGGTTTTCTTATTCAATCATATGGGTTTCAAGGTTAGAAGTCAAGCTGTCTAGTCTTGCAAGAAGACCACATACTTCTCTTGCAGAGGACCTGGTTTATGTTCCCAGCAGCCACTTGAGATGACTCATAAATTCCCATAATTTCATTTCCTAAAAATGGTATAATTTCTGGCTTCTCCAGACATAATGCTCATATTCACAAATAGACCCCTCACATATGTATGTAACAATAACTCAAGTAAATCTTTTTAAAGCACCAGGTTTTTTTTAGCAGTTACATTGAATTAGTGATGGCATTCTAGTTAAATTTTGACTTTAAATATTGATAAATTCCTGAAAAGTATGAAAAATATCTATCAATCTATCTATCTATCTATCCATGAATATAATTCCATAGCAAATGGGACTTCAATAGCATTATTTACTTAAGTTCAATACAAAAAGAGTAACTACTGAAGTTTTATATACTTGAAAATTTATTAGACAAAATAGCATTCAATATTTATGTAGTCTTTGATTTCCTATTTAATAGTATGCATAAACTTATTGCTATTAAGACTCTGTAATTATTACCATTACTCCTCAAATTATTTCACACAGTAGAAACTGAAGGAATATTGCCAAATTTCTTTTATGAGGCCACAATTACGCTAATACCCAAGACGCTCAAAGACACAACAAAGAAGGAGAATTACAGACCAATTTCCCCCATGAATATTGATGCTAAAATTTTCAACAAAATTTTAGCAAACCATATACAACAATATATAAAAATATCATCCACCATGACCAAGTAGGTTTCATCCCAGAAATGCAGGGCTGGTTTAACATACAAAAAACATAAACAATATCCATCATATAAACAAACTAAAGGAACAAAACCACGTGATCATATCCTTGGATGCTGAAAAAGCCTTTGACAAAATCTAACACTCCTTGATGATAAAAGCCCTGGAGAGATCAGGAATGCAGGGAAAATGCCTAAGTATAATAAAGGCAATTTACAAGAAGCCTACAGCCAGCATTAAACTTAATGGAGAAAAACTCAAAGCAATCCCACTAAAATCAGGAACTAGACAAGGATGTCCCCTTTCTCCTTATGTATTCAATATAGTTCTTGAAGTTTTAGCTAAAGCAATAAGAGAACAAAAGGAGATTAAGGAGATACAAATGGGAAAAGAAGAAGTGAAGCTATCTCTATTTGCAGAAGATATGATTGTATACATAAGTGACCCACAAAATTCTTCCAAGGAACTGCTACATCTGATAAACACCTTCAGCAATGTAGCAGGATACAAGATAAACTCAAAGAAATCAGTAGCCCTTCTATACTCTAAAGACATAAAGGCTGAAAAACAAATAAGGGAAACATCACCCTTCATAATAGCTGCAAATAGTATTAAATACCTTGGAATAACTATAACCAAAGAATTAACAGATCTCTTTAACAAAAATTTTAAATCACTGAAGAAAGAAATTGAAGAGGATATCAGAAAATGGAAAGCTCTCCCATGTTCCTGGACAGGTAGGATCAATATAGTAAAAATGGCAATTTTACCAAAAGCAATCTACAGATTCAATGCCCTGCCCATCAAAATTCCAACACAATATTTTTTGGACCTTGAAAGAACAATGCTCAATTTCATCTGGAATAACAGGAAGGCCAGAATTGCCAAAACAATTTTATTCAACAAAAGAACCTCAGGAGGCATCGCCATTCCTGATTTCAAGTTATACTATAGAGCTACAGTAATAAAAACAGTCTGGTACTGGCATAAAAACAGATTTGTGGATCAATGGAATAGAATTGAGGATCCAGACATTAACCCAAAAAACTATGAATACCTGATTTTTGACAAAGAGGCCCAAAACATTCAATGGAAAAAAGATAGTATATTTAACAAATGATGTTGGCATAGCTGGATGGTAGAGTGTAGAAAAATGCAAATAGTTCCGAGCCTGTCACCCTGCACAAAACTCAAATCCAAGTGGATCAAAGACCTCAACATAAACCCAGCCACTTTAACCTTGTTTGATGTGCGGTTTATGCTTTAACAGTATTTTTTTTTACATATATGAATGTCTCATCTGTTGGGGGCATAAATATTCAGGATTGAGTTTTCATCTTGCTGCATGAAGAAGAATGTCTATCCTGGTCTCTTTTGATTAATTTTAGTTTGAAGTCCATTTTTTCAATATTAGGATGGTAATACCAGCTTGTTTCTTAGAACCATTTGATTTAGTCTTTTTTCCAATCTTATATTCTGTGCCCATGTCTGTCTTTGAAGTTGAATTTTTTTTCTTATATGCAGCAAAATGATGGCTTCTGTTTTTGTATCCATTGCATTAGGGTGTGTCTTTTAAAAGGTGAATTGAGCCCATTGATATTAAGGGATATTAATGACCACTGATAGTTGTTTGCTGATATTTTTGGTGCTATCATGTGTGCATTTCCCTTTTTTGAGTTTTTTTCCCCCCTGTGGAGCTATCCATTTCTTGTGGTTTCATAGGTGGATCTAGTTTTATTAGGTTTGAGTATTGCCTCTAGTGCTTTCTAAAGACCCCAATTTGTGAACAGGTATTGTTTAAATCTGGTTTTGCAATGAAATATTTTGTTTACTCCTTCTATGTTGACTGATAGTTTTGCAGGGTATAGTACTCTGTGTTGGCAGCCAAGCACTTTTAGTGTCTTTATAACTTCATGACCAGGACCTTCTTGCTTTCATTGTTTCCATTAAATAGACAGGTATTATTCTGATTTGTTTGCTTTTTTAGGTAATTTGGACTTTTTCCTTTTCAATTTTTAGTATTTATTTCTTTATTCTATAGGTTATATGGCTTGATTATTATGTGCCAAACAGACATTTTTGAGGGGTCTAAACTATTTGGTGTTCTGTAAGCTTCTTATATAATTATAGGTATTTCCTTCTTTAGGTTAGGAAAGTTTTCTTCTATAAATTTATTAAATATATTATCTGTGCCCTTGAACTGGTATTCTTCTCCTTCTTCTAGTCAAATTATTCTTAGATTTGGTCTCTTCATGGTGTCCCAAATTTTCTGGGCATTTTGTTTTATCACTTTTTAGTTTTAGTGTATTATTTAATTGATGTATCTATTTCCAGTATTGAATCTTCTACTCCAGAGATTCTTTTTTCCATCTATTGCATTCTCTTGGTTATGGTTGCATCTGTAGTTACAGTTTCTTTCTTCAGGTTTTTTATTTCCATCTTTTTCTCAGTTTGTGCCTTTTTATGGCTTCTATTTCAAGTTTTAGTTCCTGGAATGTCTTATCTGTTTTTTGTCAATTGTTTGTTTGGTTTTTTTTTTTTTTCTTGATTTTCTTTACTTTCTTTCAAGAATTTGTTAATGTCTTTAATTTTTGTTCATATTTTCTTTAAGAGAATCTCTTTTACATCCTCTTTTAAGGCTTCTACAATATTCATAAAGTTGTTTTAAGGTTGTTTCCTTCTGTTTCTTCTTCATTGCTATGCTCAGGTCTTGGTGATATAGAAACATCAGCTTCTTCTGGTGGCACCTTGTTGTTCTTTATATTGTTATATGTATTCTTACACTGACAACTGTCCATGGCTTCCTCAGTTTACTCTTTGTCAGCTCTTAGTTGGCTCTTAGATAGTTGTGGGTCTGGGAGCTGTGTGTCTCCAGCTGTAGCAGGGGGTCACTCTTATTCAGCTCTTAGTTGACTTTTAGTCAGGACTTAGTCAACTCTCTTAGTCATCTCTGGATCAGGGTGCTGTTGTGGAATCTCCAGATGTCAGAGTGTGATGATGCTGTTTGCATTTGGGGTGGGGTTTGGTGATGGGATGTCCCTCCTGCTGTGTGTTGCTGGCAATTGCTCTAGGGGAGTCTCCCAGCTTTCTATGGTTAAGGGCAAAGCTGGGAGTGGGTGGGGAGGCAGAGGCTGTGTTCCTGGCTGTGGAGACAATGTCTCTACTTGGCTTGCGGATTTGGGTACACTCACCTCTTAGGTCTGGACCAGGGTGCTGCTGAAGGATCTCCAGATCTCAATCCTCCATTTCTTCTTGTGGTTCATTTCCCCTATTAAGTCATTTTGTGGCTTCCCAGCCCATCCATGGCTCCCTCACAGCTTCTGCAGCAGCACTTGATGGACAGAAAAGGATAACAAAGGTGCCAGATCTTCCCCAAAGCCAAGACTGCCAATAGTTTAGCTTTTTATGCATATCTAATATTGAAATTTATGTAATTATTTCATTTTTTTAAATTATTAATTGCATTTATTTTTAGGGCACTAATAAGTTTTGAATCTTCTTTTTAAAATGTATTCCTAATTATTCTCCTTTATTTAATCTTACATTCAGTGGAATTTTTAAAGTACTTGTTGAGTGTTCATTTTAGATGTATTTCTGATTATTTTGATGTATTTAAAATTTATCTCTGAAAGATATGGAGAAATTTAGGGGGCTTTTATGTATGTAACTATGTAATTGTAATTGACCAATATAAATAATTTTATTCTTTTATTTTTAACGGATAAGGTTTTTTGTTTTATTTTTCTATCAGTCCTGCTGAAATGTTAATTACAATGTTGAATTTTATTTGAAAAATTGAGCAAGTTTCTCGTATTACTTATCCTAGGAGAAAAGATTGCTATTGCAAATCTAAATTAATATTTAAGTTTAATTAATATTTCACCAGTAAAGCTATTGGTTGTGTCATTTTTAAGCAATCTATACTTGCAATAAGAAAGAGTCTTCTATTTTTAGTTTGATATTTTTTCCTTTTCATAAAGTATGTTATTAAATGTTGTCTCTCTGTTTATTATCATCATGTTTTTCTTTTGATGTCATTAAGTGTTAAGCTCACTAAAATTCATGTATTAACAATTTCTTCTAGAAAAAAGTCATCTTTTACATATATCTCCTCTTTTGAAAATGCAGTATTATTAAAGAAACACTGAAAGAATTACTATAAAGATTATAATTTAGATATAAAACTTTATAAGAGTTATCATGATCATGATATTTTTTCACAGTAATAGAAATTCTAATTAAGGCAAATTTGCCACCAAGAAAATAAGGTATGATTTTGCTATGATATTGCTATGATAGGCTAGGTAATGTTTTTGTTTGCAGACTTTGGTACTTTGGTTTAGGAAAGCAGTGGCATGCTTTAATTACTTACTAAGCAGCCATACTAGTGGGGACATGGAAGACAATGGTTGCTGAGAATTATGTAAATTGTTGGGGTTTGCCTCAATAGGTTTCAGTGAAGTAGAATTTTAATATGTTGTCTAAAGATTATTCTTATTAAATTTTAGTTTTTAAAAAGTAGCTTCCTTTTGCCCTTGTCCATAAAGTTTGTCTGAGTTTGAAAGGATGCCTTTTGGAATAATTCATTTGGCAAAGGAAATTTCAAAACAGACTAGTATAGACTCTGTCATGTAATTATTAGTAATAACTCTTATGAAGATTTATAATGAATAGGACCAATATAAGCAGGGTAAGTTATATAATGTAAAATTAAAGGAGAAAAATAATGCCAGTAAGTGAAATGGAGCTAAGTTATGTGTTCAAGGAAACAAATTAAGAAATGGAATAAAGGGAATAGTGGCTGAGAGGGCCAGGAAAATATTATGTCAATCTTTCCTAATCACTCAGTTAATAACTAGACTTTGATGGGTCATTGTTTCTTGTAGCTAAGCAGACAGTTCCTAAGGCAGTCACAAATAAAGGATGAATAATCTTCAATGCCCCTAGGAGCAGGGTAGAGAAAGATTAGTACCTTTTAGGCCCGAGCCACACCATCAGTGCACAGTCAGCTAAAGGTTCAAACCAAATAAGAATACATCCTGGAATTTGTCCAGTCATGCCCCCCAAAATAAAAAAGGTGTAGCCTTAACTACTCCCTGACTTCCTTAGCCAATTAGAATATACAAATATGATTGTCACTTGCCAATTATATCTAAGATGATCTAACTTCTCTAGGAACTCCCCTTAGCTGTGATTAAAAGGAGATTGCAAGCTTTTCTCTAGAAGTAGCCATTTTGCCTTTTTGTATAATGCTCAGGTTCAGCATACTGAAATAATAAATATTTTTACTAATTGCTTATATGGATGGTAGTCTTTTTCACTACCCTAATAATGACCACAGGGCAAGATCCCACCCAGTTCAGTCTCCAATTTTTGAAAGGAACTAAGAAAAATTTAGAGACAGGTGTCTTGGTGCATACCCTTTATCACAGAACTCTAGACGCAGTAAGTTGCAGATCTCTGAGCTTGAGGCCAGCCTGGTCTACAGAGCAAGCTCAATGACAGCTAAGCTAGGCAGGAAAGGACACTATGTCAGGCAGAAATTTGATAATAGTGGAATTGAATGATGAGGGCTATGTTCTAGCCACAGAAAATAGTAGCACTTAGCAGATTTGACTATGTGATTCTGGCTTTAGAGCCAAGGATACAAGAATATTATAAAATTTGTTTCTGAAACTAAGGAAAGCCACTGAGGCCAGACATATATCAGGTGTATTCCTGAGTGAAGGCCTGGAGAGGCCACTGTATGAAGCAGTAAAGTTGAAGCCTAATTTGCCTTTCTGACCAGTGAATGCCAGTCATGAGATACCTGTTGAGGAAAGCTACTAACAGGAAGTAGAAACAACCCAAGACAAAAAAGTATATTGCAGTCACCAAACTTGAAAGGAATTGGAGATTTAACGAGCGCTATGATATCAAACATGGAGATACAGAGTTTGGAATCTGCCCAGGTGGTTTTAGTTTTGCTTTGGTCCAGTATTTTCTCATTATGCTCTGTCCCTTATGTTTTGGATGGTATTGCATATTTTGTGCCATTATATGTTGAACGAATGTGATGTTTATTTATTTTTATTTTATAGAGATTTAGGTTAAGAGATTACATGAATGTCAAAAGAGACTTTGAACTTTGGACTTTTTATCATTGTAGAGACTGTGATAGTCTATAGGGATTTTTGAAATTGTGATGAATTCATTTTTTTTTTCATTATGTTGGGACTACAAACCTTTAGGGCCCAGAGAGTGAAATGAATGGTTTGAAAGAAAATGACTCCTAAAGGGAGTGGTCCTTTTAGGGGTATATGGCTTTATTGGAGTAGATGTGGTCTTGCTGGAGGAAGTATATTAATGCTGAAGTGTGTTTTGAGGCCTCATATGTACTCATGGCATACCCAGTGTCTCAAATCACTTACTGTTTCCTTTGGATCAAGATGTAAGAACTCTCAGCTCCAGCACCATGTCTACATACATAATACCATGCGTTCTGTCATGAAGATAATGGACAACTATAAGTGAGATGCCCAAATTATTTTTTATAAGAGGTGTGGTGGTCATGATATCTTTTCACAACAATAGAAATCCTAGGACACCTTCCTACCCAACCCTCAATGAGCACTTACCTTGTTGACCCTCCACTTTCCTACTCTGCAAAAAGACTGCTTTAAATTGAGCTTAAACTTTCAGAAAGACAGACTCCTTGAGATTGCAAGAAAAAGACATTTGATGCTGCCAGAAACCTTAGGTGGTTGCAGAAACAGAAAATAGATTCTTCAGTTTCAAACAGAGCTTCTCTAGAGAAAAATCTATTCTCCTAATTCTGGACCTACTGAAACCCCACTCTCCCTTATCTGTCCTTTGTTCACAAGCCAGTTTAAAGTCTCTACTTTGGATTCTGCTTCACTCTGCCCAGTGTGTTACTAAATTGTGGTGCATTAACCAGACTTTTTCAGGCTACTCTATGACTCAGTGAAGCCTCTCTAGCTGTTGAGGTCAAGTTAAATTCTCATTCTTTGCTTCTTCTTACATTGATGTAAGGGTTGATGTAAATGCTGCCCAAATTATGAACCAAGAGTGTTGTGTATATTTTATATCTGTTTGGTTTTAGACATCTTAAAGGTAATTTATTTTGCTAAATTTCTTTTTTAATAATATTAATATAAATATAATTATTCAATAACTGTCAATTTTCTTCACACTCAATGTCTGTATATCTGATGTTATTTCATTATTTCCCAAGCCATATTTTTTAAGGACAAATTTAAGCAGTTGATTCATATGCCCCACATCATCTGTGTTTACTTCTGAAAGGGTTGGATACTCCATTCTATGCTTTCAGTCATGGCCATGTTTAGACTATGATGACATATGTAAAAACTGAAAAAAAATGATGAGTGCTGTATTTGTGACTCATTCACTTAATAAACTCTTGTCTTGGAAGATATGACCGCTCAGCAAAATTAATTGTTTGCAAAAAAAAAATGCCTAAAGCTTAAAACCAGGGCATTAAAGATTTATTTTCATAGTCTAATTTAACAATTTTCTTAACACAGGCTAGCAAGCAAAAGAAAAATAAGTAAACTATATATGTATATTCCAGTTCTCCATAAAGTCAGCTTTTGAAAGAGTCTGTTAAAATATAGCACAATGCACAAGGTACAATGGATCTTGTTCAAGGAAATGTCTGACTACTTCACTCTCTTTTCTGCTTGTGTAGGCTAGCCTGGATGGCAACACTTACTCTACCGGAGTGAAACTTGCAAATTTACATTTCTGTTTCTCTCTCCTTTCAAACACTTTGCCATAGATATTGATACATTTTGCATTAATTGTAGTTAATTTTAAATGTGAAAGGACTTGTTAGTGTTTTTTTTTATTAACTCACAATGTTCTTTTTCATGATTAATCACAAAAAAATGCAAATTAATAAATGATTTCTATAAGGAAACATTCCATTTTGTTCACATTTGGAAAATACTTGGTATTTTTTTTTATTAAATTTAGCACTACTTTTTAAGTGATTTGTAAAAGGACTCTTTATGTAGCATATGTTAATGAGGAAATAGCACTAGTAATTGTTACTAATAATTTATACAAAAACATTTAACAGCATTAAGTAATATATAGCACAGGCATATAGGACATTTGAGTGATGTTCTATAGCTAGCATCACTTAGGGGCTAGAGATGGCTCAGAGGTTAAAAGTGCATATTGTTTTTGTAATGGGAACAGAGTTCAAAACACATGGCCTATGTCTCTAAGAAATTGGTGCTTACTTCTGGACTCTGATCAACAGTACTCATATAAGCATATATGTGCTCCCAAATAATCACATACACATAATTAAAAGTAAAACAAATCTTTTCAAATAAAGGAACAATCAAAAGTAAAGCCCATGTCAGTATGTTGAATATATATGTCTAGAATGTGGAACTTGTAGCTGTTAGTCTGTATATGATCATAGAAATATTTTAATTGATGAATTTTATTTCCAGATTTTGTGAAACATTGAAAGTTCAGTTTACTTTTACTTTTCAGTTATTTTGGATGAAAGAATAATTTTTGCAAGAAAACTGATTTTATTTTTTTTCCACAAAACGAACTTCATCATACATTTTAATTTTTTCTCATTTTGGGAAGGCAAGGTAGATTAAAAATAACAGCATGTCTGCTATACTTCTTTTAACATTGCATGATTGAACACTATGCATTTTTAGCTGATTGGACTAGATTAAATGTCTTAATTATAATGAATGTAGAATTATTTGGGTAAACAAAGGAGATGTTTATGAGAATAGGTCCTTCTTCCTGGAAATCTTTTGACTTGTTTTAAAAAAATCTAGTTTTAATAGAAAATGAATTTGAAGACAAAATTATTTTGCTTACTGCACAGAAAATAAGCTCCTATGGTTCCTGAATAGAAGATATTATCTGTGGTTGACATAACAAGATTGCTTCCTTTGCTTAAGGCATGTAGTTGACAAATGGGTTATTCACATTTTAAAAAGAAAATAGCATTTCTGCAACATTCTTACTTAAGGAAAGTAAATTTCTCCTAAATCCTTTCTGTGGTTGTAATGTAGTGAGTGAATATAACAGATTGAAAATATGTATATGCTAAATGACTTTAGAGCATTCAGAGAGAGGTAAAAGAGCAAGAAAAGATGAAATCCATATAGTTCACATAATGAAAAATAACTGATACATTTATAACTCATTAGACTATTTTTTGAGCTAGTAAAAATTTATGTTTCCAATCACTTTATGACCAAGAAGACACATTTATTTAAAAGTGGCTACAAGGGGCTGGAGATCTTAAGAGTAGTTAAAAGTGTACACTCTTCTGGCAAAGATTCAACATCTGCTTTTATATCCACAGGCACCTGCAAACATGTAGTGCACATAAACTCATGCAGGTCCACATCTGCATATACAAATGAAATATATATATATATAAATTTAAAATGAATCTAGATGAATTTCAGATTACTAATTTTTATAATATGAATATTAAAAACAAACGTTTTGAAATGTTTTATGAAATATTTCAATTTCTCACATTTTGGATTATCCTGATGGAAATGTCTTCTAATGATATTCAGACATATATACTTGTAGATCAGTGCCCTGTGCAGCCATCATCAGAGAAGCTTCTGTCTGAAGAAGATGGGAATGTAGATACCGTCAGCAAGAAATTACAGTGAAAAACCTTGGAACACTGAGCCTTATTAAATTAATCAAAGATCAGAAAATCCTGAAGAAGAGGATAAAAACAGAATGGAAAAGCCAGAGTGATAGAGAACATTAAGAGAACAAACTCCTCTAAATCAACAAGAAAAATTAAAATGAACTCACAGGGACTCATGAAGCATGCGCAAAACCTGCAAGGTTCTGCAACAGGTCAACTGTATTCTATTATGCCTTCTAATTTATTGTGAGCATAAAATTTCTGAGTGTGCAAATGAGTGAATGTCTGATTCTTGTACTTTTTCTTTGGCTTTTTTAACCTTTTTCTATTTGTTTTTTTCAACTTTGATGTGGTCCTTTTTGTTTTATCTTATATTTTATTTGATTATATTGAAAATTAATGAATGAATGAATGAAAACTTGCCACTAAAAGTAAAAGTTAATGACTAAACATTTAAACCTGCTGAAAAAGAAAAAAATCAAAATGTTTTAATGGAGTGGTATTGAGTATATCAACCACTCGAGGGCAGTCCTCATGTCCAATAGCTCGGCAATTTAAAATGGATTCTATAGTTATTTTTGTATGCTTTTATTTGGTTACAAGTTGATTGGGTTGTTTGAATTTTTGTTTGTTTTCTTTGTTTATATTTTTCTTTTTGTGTGATATTTTATGTTGCTTTTCTTGTTTTGATGGGTTTGTTTTTATAACGGGTTTTTGCTTGCTTTTATGAGGACAAAAATAGCATAATGTGGATAGTGAGAGGGAGAAGTTCTAAAAGAGATTGAAGTAAAGGAAGAATATAATCAAAGTATATTTAAATTAAAAATTGTTTTAAATAATAAAACAGATTATGATTATTGCTTAAAAACTCAGGATTTAGATATAAAATTGGAATAAAACTCCTATTACTTTAGAAGAATTTTAATGTCTTAGAAAGGCATCAAGAAAAGATATTATTGAGTTTGATCATGAGATGACTAGTCTTAGAAATATAACTAGTGATTAGGTGATTACTCTTTTTTTTTTAAAGTTTCTATGGTACACTTTTTTTTCCTAGTTTATTTTGTATTTAGCAAAAAAAAAACAGTAAAAAGAATTTAAAATGCGAAAGAGTTAACAATAACTATACAGAGGATAAGAATCATAAGCATGGCTTATCAAGGGTAGAAATACAAATAAGATTGCTACACATATATTTTCTTTGGGTTCAGCTTTCCCTGTATATCCTTATTCAAGGTCTCTTCCCCCTCCCAACACATCTGGTCATTTTTCTTCTCTGCAACTCCCCATCCCATCCCTGGGCAGGGAGCAGACAGTCCTATGGTCCCACTGACCCAATAATGCTTAGATCAGTCTCCACATCTGGCCAAATCCAGTTCTTTCCCCCCTCCCTCAAGAGTGAGTCAGGTGTTCCTATAGTTGGACTGGGGTTTGAAGGGTCAGTCCAGGGTGTTTCTGATCCCAAGCTGTTCAGTGGTTGTGGTTTGCTGCTTGGGCATGTTTGGCTTTTTTTCTTGTTTGTTTGTTAAGAGACCACTAGTGAGTGAGTACATCCCCTGCTTATCTCTCTGACTTTGTGAGACTTCGCTCAGGAGGATATTCTCCAGATCCATCCATTTGCCTGTGAATTTTAGGATATCATTTTTTCTTACTGCTGCGTAGTATTCCATTGTGTAGATGTACCACAATTTGTTAATCCATTCTTCAGTTGAGGGACATCTAGGTTGTTTCCAGGTTCTTGCTATTACAAATAATGCTGCTATGAACATAGTTGAGCTAATACCTTTGGAGTGTGAATGTGCCTCTTTAGGGTATATACCCAGAAGTGGTATTGCTGGGTCCTTGG